>JAVQJG010207358.1:0-31032 GCA_036024015.1 Craterocephalus amniculus
CTATGGTTTTCTTCTTCCTGTTCATCTTCTTCTTTTTCCCTGGTTTGTTTCTGCTCCACTATGCTCAACACTGACCCCGCGGTTTCCGGTGGTATTACTCTGTCGTCTGCGTCGAGTGATGGATGCCCTAGGAGCCTGAAAACGCACCAAAAACGCACAAAGTTGACGCAGAAGATGGACGAAACTTTCCGTGCGTGTGTGTGTATCCGTCATCTGCGTCGAGCATAAATGGGCCTTAAGACTTTTATTTTCTCGGCCTCTAAAGGAGATTGGACCTTATATTTGTCAACATAAAAGAAAAGAAAATCTTGAGCTAGGCTTGAAAAGGAGAAGTGCACAGTTGTTCCTCCAGGTCTGGATATGCATGGGTTACATCTGGTCCTAATTGGTTTAAGGCCAAATTTGCTCAACAGACCAGAGAGTTCCCTTTTGAGATAATAGATTTCAGGAGCTTATTAGTCATCCATTTCATTTCGTCCAAAGCCTAATGGTACAAAAAAAGAAGAAAGATGATGTAGGATTTTGTGAACGGGGAAAACAAAAAAATAAAAAGTAGCCAAGAGATCCACGTAATGTTGCCACATGACCAGCGAATAAAGACTCTTTAGCTTTTAGATTTCTCTGTTGCTCTGATGTTTCTGTTCAGACCAGCTGCTGTTTAATGGTAATCTGATAAACCTCACTAGTAAACTTAAACAGGTGAGTATTTCCAAGCCAAAATATGGAAGAAACATTTTTCTAAGTTTGTTGTTAGCAGAAAATGTGACTGTGAAGAAGAGCATATCTTATGATCTCTTGCTGCCTCAGGGTAATGGGTTAAACCCAAGGGTTGTCCTGTATGTAGTGGAAGAGCCACAGCGATCCTCCCAGTGTGTCGCATAACTTGTGTGTGAGTGGGTTTTTGTATGCAATTCTAGTCACACTGGCTTTTGCATTATTGATTTTATTTATACCTTGAGGTTTTACTTCTCTTTTTTTGGCTTCTTCTTGTCCAGTTTCTTTCTTGTCATTCATCTCAGGAATGCACAGAATGTCCTTATCTCTGCCCATGCATCCAGAAGGGTGAGTTTGCAGCAGAGGTTGAATTCTTGTACAGCTCCCCGCCTGAAAGACCACGCTACACACTGGCATCCAGACGGTCTGACATGGCTTTTCACTTACACTGCAGAATACTTGGAAAGCATCTGTAGACATGTTACAGCAACGTTTAACAACAAAGAGTTCTTTTATCTGGACATGCACCGGTTGCATTTAGTTTTTTACTATTTGCCTGATCCTGTTTCTGGTTCTTGGGAAGTTTCAGCACTGATTTTGTCCTATTTAATTGATCTTTAAAAATCATAATCAACAGCTTATAGAGACTGCATATGAAAATTATTTGGAACTTCTTATTTATTTAAGATGCATCTGTGTGATAATCATAAAACACTGGCTTTAAACTCCATAGATAGATAGATAGATAGATAGATGGTCTATTTCGAACATGTTATATATACAGTAAATAGTATACATTATTCAATATAAACCCACAATTTAAATATACACATCCAAAACTCAATAAGAGGTGTGGGTGTGAGCGTGAGTGCCATTGATGGACTGGCGACCTTTCCAGGTAGTACCCTGCCTCTACAATTAGATATATAATTAGATTTAAAAAAATAAAACATTGACATCTGGATATCATTGAAATTGAATCATGTCACTGTGTGCATGCTCTCATCAGACTGATTACAGGACTAATTGTGCAGCTGAATCTTTATATTATATTTTGGCTCCTGGCAGCTTGGCCAAGATACAGTTTTTAATTACCTGGCTGAGGAACTCTGAGACCCAGCATAGTGCATGTACTACACATCTATTAATCACAATGTATCTACAAAGATCAGAGATATAAAAAATCTCTGTGTGCTGCGCAGAAAGTTTATCTCCTTTAAATGCCTTGTCTTCTTCTGCCTTAGTTAAACCTAAATACTACATTACCCAGAATGCAAAGCGGCCTCAGAAAGTTGAGAGAGAGTGGTCAGTTTTCATGTAGTGGTCAGGCATGGATCGTATTCTGGTCAGAAATAAATGGAAATGACTTTTGTGCTACATTTCCATTCTAGTCTCTTGTCTTACCCAGTATTTATAATCCTCCATCACCTCCAGCTCTTTTCCCTGGATGTAAACAGTACTTTGTTATTCCTGTTCTACTAATCCACAGTCATCTGTTTTGTTCAAGATGAAGTGATTGTTTCCATGCCACGCCGCAAAGTGACTGACCACTTCCCTGTACTGTGCTGCTCTTCCATCGGTGATCCATCCTGTATGCTTGTCTGAGGTGTGAAGAGAAATTGTTGCAGTATAGTCCCCCGTGGTTCTCCTCTGCTTCTCACCACCTACTCACACACATAACCTTTCAGTCTCACAAACTGTGGTCTCTTTGTTAGGTAGTCATAAGTCCAGGCAGATGTGGAGACATCCACCTGCATTGTCTGGATCTTCTCATACAGCAGTGCAGTCTGAATTGTATTAAAAGCACCTTAGAAATAAAAATAAATAAAAAAAACTCATAGATTTAATTGATGCAGATAGGTTGGCTCACTGAAGCAGGTTGATGGTAGCATCTTCCAACCCAAACCCATCACTATAAGCAAAACTGTAACAAGTCTTGAAAGATGTTCAGTTTCTTATACAGGTGAGCCAGTATCTAGACAAGTAAGGCAGATAGGCTAGATCAGTGGTTCCCAAACGTTTTAAGCCACGACCCCCAAGGTGACATTTATTGGTGTTTGTGACCCTGCCTTACATGATGATGATTATTAATTATATTTCAAATAATTATAAATCTAAATATTAGGCTTGAAAACAGTCTGTCTTCATAGATAAGGAAGATTAATGTGGATTTCTGCATTAGTGTGTTGAAGAATTAAGGTGTTAAATTTAGATGTACCTCTTCATTTATGGTTTAATAGTGATAGCTGTGATAAAAATCCCAAATTTATTTGATGAATATAGGTTGTATATTTTTCCCACCTGAAATGATTTCATGACCCACAGTTTGGTAATCAATGGGCTACATTATACAGTATGACTTACAGTTTAAATTTGTATAATTTAATTCAAACACTACAGTCAATTCACAACTTTAGGGACTCCAGAGATGTGTAAAATGCACAAGTTAATTTCCCAATCACGATTAATAAAGTAAAATTTCTTATCACTAGAACTGAGCTTTTAAATTTAAGTTAGGATGAAACGAAACAAGCTGGCTAAAGTTAGCTGCATTGTCCTGAATTACACTTTTTGCATATTAAGTAATCTATCAGCAGTTTATATAACAAGAATGTCTAAAATTTTGTTCTTTTTTTTCATAACCCTTTCGTACACAAATAATCCATTTGTCAGACTTTTCCCCTCAAAACATCTATGGACACACACTCAGACATAGTATATTGTGTGTGTCACTTATCCAGACAGCCAGCCTCTAGACGCACACAGTAGCCATTGATACGTGCTCACAATGCTCCCTCACAGGCAAACACATGGGATCACAATGCTGCGGCTGCCATACATGCTGCTTTACGTATGCCTGTGCATAAAATCACAATGACAAGGAACAGACAAAAGACACAACTGTTCACAGTTAGCATCTGTACAGGCCACAATATGCGCACACAACGTTCCCCCTCCCTGGTCTAAATAGATTTCCTTGCATCACAGCCGAGAACAATGCTTGTATCAAGAGGCCTGGTCGAGCTGCTGGGCCGACACTCGCACCAACTGATTTTCCAGGTTAGCTTGAGCGAGACTTCTCTTTTATTTAACTGCAGAGACAACACACTCAGATTTTAGTGTGACTCCAGCTAAACACCTTTCCTTTTTCTCGCTCTTTGTTCTCTTCATGGCGCAGTCGGCAAAGGCTCTCCTCATTTTCACTTTCACCGTCAGGATATGGGTGTTCAGTTACAGCAGGAAGGCGGTTATGCTCTGACTGATTATTCACTGCGTTTCCTCCCAGACTTTCAGGCCGTATCAGATTAGCCAGATTTTGAAAGGTTTTACACTCCTCAGAACAAAATATCTCATTTACAGAAGTTTTTGTACTAAAACTTTCAATAAAGCCTGGGTGTTTCCTCCTTTACCGGCGACTTCAGTGGACATCAACTAAACTACAGATGATGTTGGTCTGAATGAAAACCAAGACTTTAGGTCAGATGCACGATACTATCAGCCTGATATCAGTAACAATGTAAAAATCTATATTGGTCATCGGACAAATGAGTTGTAAAGTATTGGCACCTGAGCCGAAAATCTAATAAATTGTATCTGTAGCTCAGACCAACAGAAGCAAAACCTTCTGAACTTTGAGCTTGAAAATTATAAAACACAGTATCCCACACTTGTTGGGTCTCCCTTTACTAAGCACACTGAAGTTTCTCAGTTAGTTTATAAATACAATACTTTTTATGTTTTTGTGTCATTCTGTAGATCCAAAATATCTTTGTCTGCTTTGACATTGTGTGTAGATTGAGGAAAAAATAGAATCTGATCTGAATCTGTTTTTAGATCAGTCTGAAGCAACTAAATGTGGTTTACTTGAAAGAACTTCCATTTTATCGCATTTTATCACATGAGATGTTCTCGGCATCAAGGTACTGATGTTGCTTCATGTGTTTATGTTTAAGGATGGAATACTATCAGTTTATTGGCTGTATAGAAGTCTTGTGATCATTTCTGTCATTAGAAAAAAAAGGGATACACTGAACAGTGGTTTCCCCATGATCACTATGGCAACGGTTGAATCTTCAACAGTACAATAAACTAAAAGATCACAGCCTTCACCACCTTTTTCATTAATCGTCAGCCTGTTTTTTCCTCTGTCTCAGAAAGGAAACATTCATAATCCCATATGAACACATGTATGTGAACACATGATTCATTTCCATGGTTATACTGTCACATCCTATTTCCTCCACCACATCTGCTGTGTGAGTGATCAGCCTGAACAAAGGACACAGCCATTTTTATACAATATTAGAGCCCCAAAAACAGCCTCACAGGTGCATATTTGTCATTGACACATCTGTCACCAGACCAAAACCCACATGGGTAATAATAACATGTAGTTATTCTAATGTTAAAATGATTATTAGCCTCTTTTCAAGGATTTCGACAAAAAATGTCTTTAAGTCTGTGCAGCATTTTGTGAAGTAAAGGAAACATTTGGTATCAAACATTAAAACTTTGACAACATGTAGCCACAGTTACATCTCCGAGTACTAACGTCTCCTTTTTTTAAACTGCAGCTTTAATTTTGTCACCAGACAAAATCTCACAATGATTCTTATTGAGGAAACAAGATTATTAAATTAGTGACTTATTATTATTATTAATGACTCAATAGCAGCTAAGAAAAATTCTTTGTGATTCAAAGTTGCACATTAACTCTCTCCAAAATACTTCCTGGTGTGCTGCTTTCTTTGCTTTGGGTGTGTGAACTCTGCCTACAGCTAGCGCTGCGAGCGCTGTCAACAGAACGAGTGACAGTGGGAACAGCCAATCATGTAAGCAAGAAATGAAACTGTAAAACTAATAATTTAATTGGAAATACATTATGATTGCTCTCATCTCTCAGCTGTTTGTGGGTCAGAGGAATGTGGGGACAACTCAGGACTTGCTGCACATTAGTGGGGACACGTCCCTTACCAGTTCTATGCCCTGGTTATTACAAAGAAGCACACTGTGAGCACTTCATTCATGTCAAGAGTGAAGAGTCAGAGGACACACCCGCCATAAACAGGTTATAATCTTTCAGGAGAGATGGGAAGGATACACACCTCTGATTAATGAGCATGTGAACATTGCGTCATGTTTACTCAACAGCTTGATTGCATTCAGCGCACAATCACACAGACATGCTGGACACTGTACTGTTTCTTAAGTTGGTGACAGTCTACGAAGGATATACAGGCCAGATGTGTAACACTGGCTGAAAATTGTAAAAAAGATAATAATAATATTTTTTTAAAAGATACAGAGCAGCTTCTAACTTTTGGCAGGTTTTGCCACTAAACTTCAAACTTTAGTGTCTTTCTTTGCGTCCCTTTCTTTACTTCAGCGTGTCCCAAAGCTTGCTGTCTTATATCTTTATTTACAGCTCAGAGGCTATTTGGTGTTTATAGGGGATGAACGAGTTGATAAAAACCGCTTGTCCCAAACAGGATGTTGAATGCCGCTGCAACACTTGTGCAAAGTGCTACTGTCGCTGGGGTGCAGGCAAAATTAAATTAAGCTGGAAAATGTTTTTAAAAGCTTTTAAGCCCACATGAAAGATTAGTTGAAATGAGAAGGGAGTGGCATCAGATGAAGCAAAATAAAGAAGATTTGATATTTAAATTGATGTTTTGACACACTTGGCTTGCGAGTAAACGGAGAGGAATGTACATCTTCTGATAACAAGTGGTTTGTATTTCTAAGCCATGATAAACCTTAGGGTTGATGTTGCTCTAGCAGAGAGAAAATCTGTTTTTTATTTCATAGATGACACAGACATTTCAATATAACATCACCAGTAGGGCTTAAAATGTGAAAGAGTGGAGCAGGAAGTGGTGAGGCATCCTTTTGGATTGGTTGAATTGGTGACCACAGACATTAATTCTCCAGCCCATTAAGAATCTTATGGATGTGTTGGAGAAAGCTATGCAGGGTCCGACTCCCATCATCGCTGCAAGGGGCTGGGGAAAAAATGAATGTCACTCAGTATGCAAAGTAAACGTGACAGTGCATGAGCGTATTGTCATGATGGGCTGCAATCCAGGCTAAAGATGGTCCAGTAGAACCACCGGTACCACCATGTTATCCACATTGTTCTTGCAGATGGAGTTGATTTTAGCCACTTACGTGTTTTCTCCCATCAAATGTTTTGTTTCTTCTCAGGTCCTAAATGCCCAGAAAGCCGGGTACAAGGCAGCGATTGTTCATAATGTGGACTCCGATGACTTAATCAGCATGGGATCCAATGATTGTAAGTTCATGTCCCGCCCTCCTCCTTCACCCCACTTGCACAAACACAACATGCAACATTTAGTATCTCATCTGTGTTCTTCTGAAGAAAGAGGAAGAAATTAATTTCCAGTCAGGACATATTCTTTGTAATAAGTTCTGCTGTTTGCCTCTTATCCCTCTGGTTATTCGAAGAAAGATTTAACATACAAATGTTACAGACTTAGAACAGACATCGCACTGAAACGTTAATGAATTAAACATACTGTTGATCTTAAACCAAAAACCTGCATTCGGTTGTCTACCTAAAAAGCAAACCTAAAAGCATTGATGGGAAAAGCTGCAAAGAACTTTTCATCGTTGCAGGTTTAGTTTGTGATTCACAGTTAAGCAACTTCAACGGTGGAAGAAAAACCGCATCTAGACTCAGCAAATGTTATCAAAGGAAATTGGGAAATGTGGTTATAGTTGGCCGAACATGTTAAACAGCTGTAGTGTGCGTTTCTCTGAACATTAACTCCATTTTATGTCATGTTTCATGGTTTCTAAGTGGAATCAGGCTTTGATGATTATTCACATGATTTAGTTATCTGTTATTTTGTTTCTCTGTTTTTAGTGGATGTTGTGAAGCAGATTGTAATTCCCTCCGTGTTTGTGAGCGAGGAGACTGCCAATACTCTGAAAGACGACTACATGTTCGATAAAGGGTAGGTGTAAACTCAAATCGCATGTTTGGCTCCACCAGTATAAACAGAAACATCTCTCCATAGTCCAGCTGTGAGCTATATTTTTGGGTGTTGCTCAATAAAGCCTGCAGTAAACTCTGAAATATGTCAAGGGGAGGACTTATCCTGTAATGGTTTGTCACTTCTGCTGACGTAATGATTCGCCCATGAAATGTTTCCGTGTGGGCTCAGAGGTCAATGTTAGCGTCTTGTTGCTTTGTTTTTTAAATGGCACATGTTTGTGTTCAGGTTCCATCCTAAAATACTACTGTAGAGGTTTTCCCAGATCCCAACTCCAAACATGGCACCAGTAGAGGTTTTTCAGGGTGGACCAGGGTAGCTGCTACGAATTTAACAGTTAAACTTGTGGAAGCATGTGAGGTGTCATTGATGGAGCAACCACCAAAGGCTAAACCCTCCATGTGGCAGCTGTAACTACAACTCTGCTATTATGCTGCTTCTCTGTAGCTCACTGATATAATATCAGCCTGTACTGAAAGTTGGTGTTTCCTGTGTGTCCTGCCCCTGACAACGCTCTGCCTGTTTGAGCAGGGGGCGTGTGGTCCTCATCGCAGACTTCAGCCTGCCGCTGGAATACTACCTGATCCCTTTCCTCATCATCGTGGGGATCTGCCTCATCCTTATTGTTGTTTTTATGGTGGGTAGAGTCACACATCCCATTTCTAATGTCTTTATTTGATGATGATGAGGTACAGAAAATGAACTTCATCTCCATCTAAAATTAAACTTTACATAAAGATGAGTGTGTTTTATCCCAGAAATGTCTGTAATTAGACGTAGTGATGAGGAAATATGACTTGTAATATTGTGCTTTCCCTGATTTAACATGCTTGAGTGCAAGATTTTTTTCTCCCACTGTTTGTGTTGTACTTTTACTTCAAAGATTTTGATTGTTTTAACTTTCCCCTGTTGCGACCAGATCACCAAGTTTGTGCAGGATCGACACAGGGCTCGGAGGAGCCGCCTGCGCAAAGACCAGCTTAAGAAACTTCCCATCCACAAGTACAAGAAAGGTAAGGAAGCAGTTTTGAATACTTTGTAGCATGAAATGTGAATGGTGATTCAGTGATGGTGATTCCTCCTGCTCTGTGCTGCTTTTACTCACAACACCCAACCATCACTGAATTGTGGCACATCATTCCTGCACCTTGAAGCTAATCGGATTAATATGGACTTGATTTTTCCACAAAGCTCGCTGTGGCAGATTAGAGCTTGTCTCCGCTGAGGCCGGACACATGACTGATGGTTTGGAATGTAGCATCGGTCATGCCAGAGGCCCGCCTGGGTTGAAAGTTAAGGATATTTCGGTCCGATGTGGCTACTTGTTTGAAGGAACGTTAAGAGGAATGGAAGATCTGTGCTGTATCTCAGTGTGAATTTGAGCAGTCGACTTAAAACGTCTGCGTTTTTTTTTGTTTTATAGCTGCAACTCTGACTCCTTCTGTCTGACTAAAAAGGTCAGACTGGCTAGAGCCACGTTTTTTAAATGTAAATGCTCTTTGTTTTGTGTTTAAATAAGTCTGCCTGTGTTCTTAGAGGCTTCATGCCAGCTGCGTTTCCTCCTGCAGCTGTACTCTGCAGACTGGAGGGTCCCCTGGCTGCAGTCAGCGGTGCAGGGGAACACCAGGCAGCTCTGGAGAGAATGGGTGGTGCATAATAAGTCTTCCCCTCACAAAGCTGCAAATTGAGGGGGTTGTTTGCTCCGCCCCACCCGGCAGTGGCAGATGCATGTGCAGTACACCGGCTGAAAGTGATGCGTGTTGCTCAGATAGCCACGTCTGTCACCTTGAGCTCTGTGCTTTTCTGCACTCTCATTGCTCTGACTCAGGCTTTCCACAGCACACCTCCACTGCAAACCCTGGCCTCCTTTTAAAAGGAGTCCAGATGTCCAGGAAAAGGCCTCTGGGGAGGCGGGGTGGTCTCTGCACTCCTGTCAGCTGAGTCAGAGGGCTTTGCTACAAAGTAAGGGGACACCAAATCTCTACCTAATCACCTTTTGAAGCCTGGACTGTGGAGCAATGCTAACCTGGCAAAACACCAACAGCAGGCTAAAACAAAGTAGCTGCCTCTGTTGTCTTGTTTTATTGTTACGCAGCTTTTACTCCAGGTAAGATGTCTAATAACAGGATTTAACCAGTTCAGCTTGAAGTTTTAAGGCTTTTATGTCTTGAGATGGAGAACTAAAAGGTTGTGATGTTCGAAAGAGGGAAATTTATCAGATCTGTGTAGCATTTTTAATTTCAGGCTAGGATGCTTGAGGCTGTGATAGACTGAAGCACCTGTATTGAGCGGAAATACAAAAGAATTCATTAGAATGGCTTTGCAGCATCAGCTTCGGCTGTGAGGAGCACAACACTGATTGATAACAGACTACTTCAGTGAAAAAATGAATCTGTATACAGAAAATATGACTAGAGCCGTCGGTGCATCAGTATGCGCGGCTCAGCACAGAGCGGGAAGGATGCCTAATGGTGGTCTTGGCCTCGGCTAAAACCGATAATGCTGAGCTTGGAGTCCAGGGGCTTGAAGCGGAGACAGTTATAGGGACCTGGACCTCTGTGATGCTGCTGTGTAGACGCTGATCTGTTTCACAATACAAATGTTAAGGCAGTTTTCACTGCGTGGACAAAATGTCCTGCTCAAAGGCACATCGGTAATTGATTGACAGTCACTAGTGGCTGTGTGTGAACCTTTTTAAAGAAGTGATTTGTAGGGCTGGGTATCACTCCTAAATTCCTGAATCGATACGATTCGATTCGATTCGCAAGAGCAAAAAATTATTCAATTTCTATTGATTTCGATTCAATTTCATTTCATATTCAGATATTTATGTCACATTTCATTAATAGTAGACATTCGAAGATGGCAATATTTATGAAACGCTGAAGCAACGGTTACAATGATAAATCAGATTAATTGGGGCAAAGTCTGACAAAAAATCTAGGTGTCTTCCTTTCTGCTGATGGATTGTGTCATGTGAACCCACTGGGACTTTCTCACTCCCAGCCAGTGGAAAACGCAACATTCTGACATCAATGACCATCCTGGAGTCTGAACTTTGATCTCTGCTGAAGCTGAATCAGAGTGTGCTGAAGATGTTGGGATGGCAGCAGTGAAACCCCAGCCCACATAATCCAGTGTCCCATAATAAACCAGTAATGTACCTGGTTATTTCTCTGCTGGTTCTATTCTGTGTGAAGGCAGTCTGCAGGCACGGTGAGATGGAAGTGTGGCATCTTTTATGGTCTTTTCTGAATAAGAGAAGTTTTTGGAAGAACCAGCTCCCCAGCTGCTGCTGGCAGGATGCCGTTCTGCTGACCGGCACGTCTTCCCACCTCCTAATTGGTTTCTCATATCCTCTTTTCACACATTTCCTGCTACTGCTGCATGTACATTTATTTAATTCTCCTAAACCTTTGAAATGATTGTTTGTTTGCTTTGAAATGTTTCTCGTTGTGAGGATTTGGTCTGGGATAGAGTTGCATGTTTGGAAATGGGCGTCCACAGGCTAAAACCATGAGCAGACAAACAGAGAGAGACTGTATGAATAGTGCACAATGCCTGAATGATTACCACACAACCCATGTAATCGCTGCACAATACCAGTCTGACTGGGAGCCTACGACATGAGATCTGTGTCAACGTACAGGATTATGTAATAGCAGCTGCCGCGGCTATCACAGCGCAGCGCTGCTCTGCCGTTAACTTGGCTTATGCTCTGGTTCATTGCAGAGCCTTGCGTCATGCCTACTTAGGCCCTGAGGTGTGACAGTTGAGATACGGTCGTTTGTCGGACCACTGGCATCGAGCAAACACTGCTGTCAGAAACTTGGACCACACACAATAGAAAACTTAGGGGGCGAGGTGTTTTTTCCTCTGACCCTAAACCTTCAGTGTGCTCCTTCCCTGTGCATGATGACTCAATCCATCCTTCGCTACCTGCTTCCAAACCAAATGCAGGGATTGTAGCACACACACACACACACACACACACACACACACACACATGCAGCAGCTGCAGCGTGTCAGCCCTGTGTGTGTGGAGCATGTTGATGTCAGGACAGAGGAGCTCTCTCTGCCTCTCTGGCCTCGATGCCAGTCGGCCTTGTCTGGTCGGCTCAAGCAACGATGAACTGTGGAGACACACACTCCCCGTCTCACACATCCCCACGTCGCTCATCTGAAGTTCAGTAGGACAGCGTGGTTCCTTTGAGAGCCAGGAATGTTGGCAGGCCGGGCGATTAATGAAAAGTGGAGAAGAAAAGTTGCTGCGGAGCCTCTCAGGGTCCTTTCATATGTGCTGCTGGCCCCAAAACATGAATGTCAGGGATTCCCAGCGTCTGAAAAGTATCCATATTTTCCGTCGGTCCTAGAAAGTTAAATATTCGCACAGAAAACTGAAAAAGTGGCGAGCAGTATTCAGGAAGACTTGGCTGTAATTTGAACTCATACTGCTATTGATTCCCCTGTAGGCCGTGTACTCATCCAACTAAAGCTCAGCTCACATGTGTAAGTCACCGTAATGTAATTACTCTGACGATTCCTGGTAGCAGACTCTCAAAAGGAGAAGCGAGTCGTGTCCACAGCAGTTTCTTTGATGAGCCCGAGTGGGGTAATTTCTAATGTGGAGTTACACTTCTGCTGCTGTGGACTTGGCTCCACGCCTGCCACTGTTAAAATTCCCCAGACTTTATTCCAGGTATCTGAAGGTTTTTGAGTACTTAGTTTACATTTGCTTTCTTTAAAAGGTATTTTTGTATAAAGGTATAAATTGTATTACCTTTTTAAAACTAATTTAAAAAAGGAAAGAAAACGTGGCGTATTGGCATTGGTGCTGAGAGGCAGCCCTGCTGTTTGCAGAGTTCATAAAGGCACTGAATACTTTGTGCTTGTCTGAGAATAGCTCAGTTATTGCAACAGTTCAGCATTTCCTGAGTCTAAACTGGATCCTGATCCGTTTCTGTGTGGTTGTCCCTCCCCTCCACCCTGACTCCTGTGTTAGTGAAATGAAGTGTCGAGTAAAGAAGATGGGAGTGATGGTCGTTTGGATCTGTGGGAGTCGTAAGAACAAAGCTGTGAGTGTTCGCAGAGAGAAGGAGCCGACTTTACGGCCTGTAGTTGTAGTTGCTGACATTCAGGAAGAAAATGGAGGGCAGAGGGTGTTGATGTGACTCTCCTTCCTTATACGGTCACATGCAACCCTGGCACGGACACAGAAAGTCCGGTCGGGGAAAACATACTCCTTTAAAGCTTACATAAACACACCGACCCACAGCGCTGCTCCCTCCGCCTCATTTTAGCCTCAACAGGGAAGAGGCAGGGAAGGAAAAAGAAGAACGCTGGGGAATTTGAAAGGGAGTACGTTGATAAATTCCTGAGCTTTCAGCTGCGGAGACTTTGCACCTCTGTTACATCAGGAAATGTGATGCTGGCAGCTTAGAAAGGGTTCTGTCTACTGGCAAGGACTGGTCTGAATGGGCGCGTTCAGGGACACATTTGGACAAAGAATTGAAGGAAATCAGACTTGTGAGGCAGCAGAATTCCCCGTTGTTGCACTTATCATTGGGTTACCTGACCTCAGTGACCATGAAAATATAAAAACAGTCACTCTTACAACAAAGCAATGAATATATCATATCACATCCACTTGGGTCATAAGAGATAAGAGATGTCATGGATAGCATACAAATCAGAATACACACTTTTTGTATTAATCAGGCGTCTGCAATCTGCTGAATTCATAGGACCGAGTCAGAGTCTGATATTTGACAGTAATGGGACTCCTATTGCTAATACGAACTGAGGATTGTTAACATGCAGGTACTATTAAGGATGCATTGAGTTAAATCTGTTAAACGACTTTATCTTGTGTTTTAAACTTAGGGGACAACTATGATGTTTGTGCCATCTGCCTGGATGAATATGAGGAAGGAGACAAGCTGCGAGTCCTGCCGTGCTCTCATGGTAAGCCCGCTGCACCAGACTCTGAACATGTAAAAGAACTACAGGTTGAGCAGCGTTTTGTCTTAAAACGAACCAACAGCAGGTTTATTGTTAAACTGAGTTTTTTGGGTTTGTATCAGAAGGTGATGGGGGTTGCTGCTTTTTTGCTTGCAGCCTACCACAGCAAGTGTGTGGACCCCTGGCTGACCAAGACTAAGAAGACCTGTCCGGTGTGCAAGCAGAAGGTGGTCCCGTCGCAGGGCGACTCAGACTCCGATTCGGAGGAGGGGGACAGCGGCCCCGATGAGAACGAGGTGTCGGAGAGCACCCCGCTGCTGCGCTCCCTGGCCTCCACCAGTGCTCACTCCTTCGGCACCATGTCCGGAGCGTCGCGCTCGGAGCAAGACTCATCGGAGTACGACGACGAGGAGCTGGACAGCAGCGACAGCGAGGAGGAGGTTACCGTGGAGACTGTGGTGGTGCAGATGCAGACGCCGAACTCCAGCCATGAACAGGACCTGCCTCGAGCTTGACTGACCCGATCTTTCACCGATGCCGCGTTCTCCCCAACCTCACGGCTTCAGAGACTTTTGAGGGGAGGGGTTCATCATCTCAGTTCTTCTGTCACCGCTTACATTACATTGTAATGCTTAAAAGTTCAAATACACGTTTTTACTTGATAATGAAGCTGTAAGTAACAGGTGTGTGACTCAGCTCGTTAGAGGCAGGTCTGACGTGTACAGTAGGTTTGTACTGTACTCTGGTCAATAAAGAAGCGGACAGTCCAGTTTTCACACTCAATACAAGTACTGTCTGTATGTATTAATATAAAATCACTTTAAGTAGCATCTTTACTTTTAATTATTTTCTATCTTCATACATTGTGCATATGTGTTCATGCTGTATGAAAAACCTGAACCACTATGCAGCACCTGTTTAAAAATCTTCAGCAAGTCCAACATTTAAAGCCACAGCAAAATCGTTATGCCAACTTCTGTCTAACTGGATGTTTGGAGTAGCCCATGTGCGCTTGTGTTTTGTGCCACAGTTAGAGATTCACGTGTCAAACTGAAGACAAACTGGTCTGAGTGGTTTGAGGAAAAATATTCTTCCATGAAGCTGGGAGTGACTAGTTACATACTGCCTGTGTGGTGAACTTCTTTTGGTTGCTCCCAACTTTCATTTAACACTTACTGGTTGATAGACCATGTAATACACTTCAGATCTCATTTTAGTACCATTTATAGAAATTTTTTTTTTTAATTATAAAATGGCTTCTGTTGACAAATAATGTTGCCTTTTAAGCTGAGGCATTTGTCCTTTTTCCTGCTCATGTATGTCTGTATTCAAACATTTAATTAAAAGACACTTGACAAAACCCTTCTGTTTTGCAACTTGGGGAAACATTCCACCACCTTATACAATTACTCCAGATTTACTTGCATGTAAATGTCTATTTTTTCTGTTAATATTTACATAATTTTAAATTAAAATGGCCTTTTTCTTTAGAATCTTAAATTAATACATCTGCATTTTTTTACTGGCTGATAAAATCATGTGGACCTGTTTGAGAGCAGACCTTCAATTGACCCAGGAGAGACAAGTGAGAATGTAATTCCCCCTTTTATAGACCAGTGAATACAACTAGCCAACTGATCACTTGAAATCATTTAGCACTGGTTTGCAGTTTTTACACATTTAAAATGCATCTTCTATCTAGCTCTGCCACTTTTATATAGTCTGGCCAAAAAAATATGTTGGGTAGTGCACTATTGGTCGTTTTAAGATCCCACCATTTGACATTGCTTTGAAAAAAAACTTCAGAACCAACATTTACCTTTCAGGTAGCAAAGCCAGTTACTCTCGATGTTAAAAAGGGATACATTTTGGCCCAAATGTGAGAATTGATGATCTGAGGTCTACATAGTGTTTAAGTGTCAGCGCTCTGAGGGGGCTGCCCTGTACAGAAATTGAAACGTCTGACTAGTGGATCAATGAGGCATGCAGCGCTTTGCGTTGCATACCCATTTTCCTCCTCTTCCATCTAAAGTTTGTCAAAGAAGGTATTAATTTTTTTTTTTAAGTGTCTGAGGAGGCAAAAGAAGTTTAGCACCCAAGTGGCCAAAAACAGTATCCCTTTAAGTCCTCCCCCCCCAAAAACAAACACTAGAAGTCACCAACTTACCCAAATAGCACATGAAATTCACATTCCCCAAAAAGAACTTTACTCAAAAAGGACAGACTGTACACACTTGTCTGGTTGGAATAAATTTATTTGATCTGTCTGTAAACAAGGTGATAAATCAATTTATGGCATTTCTTGGTTTATGCATATGAAGTCAGATGCATTAAAGACTATCCCAGATGCAAGGGAGGGAAGAAAAAAAAAAGTGAGGAAAGAAAATGAACAAATCGTCAAACAGGACTTGAAACATTTTTTTTTCTCTTTTTTTATATGAGTACACATATCCCACAAGGCCTAAACAGTGGAGCTGAAGCTTAAAAAAAAAAAAGTGGATGACTCCTTAGTGAACAGAGGGTAAAATCCATCTTACAACAGATCTCTACATTATGGCACAGGATACACAGGTTCCGTAGTTAAGTTTTGACAAGACAACCATGAGCATCATTGTTCCAACTAATCCATCTCCCATCGAGTGTCATTTCTACTTCTTAGAGTTAGTCATTTATCAGTTGGACGTTACAGTTAGCAGTACTGAGCGTGGACAGACCATGTGATACCCCAGAGCTCAGCTGACTAGGAAGTAGAAGGCAATTTATTCCACAGTTGCGTAGTTGTCAACACAGCATGGGTTTGTACAAATGCTTTTTTTCTCTAAATGGACATGAGGATTTTCTTTAGATACTCCCACCCTTACCTGCCCTGTAGCTTTTTCATTTCAACCATAGTATTACTGTTAGTTTCAGGGGAGGGTAAAAAAAACCCAAAAACAATCATCCTTCCCATAATTTACAGCAATTGTATAAACACCCAAGCTGCGACTACACTTGGTCCTATAGAAAAACAAAACAAAAGATGGTTATATGCTGGGATATCTACTGTCAAAGGAAATGGCAGGCTTTCAAAGTGGAGGGACAAAGTTACAGGAGCTAGGGGAAAAAAAAAAAACAGTATTAAGAGCCTGAGCCATTGTTACTGTGGAATGTCCATGGGTTTAGTGTAGTCACGGAGGCTGCAATGCCAGGGAAGAAGCCACCAGCATCTGGATGACACCAAAACTTACAAAATTGGTTCAATGATGGCTAAATGAACTGATCCCATGCAGACTACCCCTCCCCTTTATATAAATGGATTCAGGACATTACAGTGACTCGGAAGGGAGAGGAGATGGATAGCAGGGGTAGTGTTCGAAAAGTCTTGTTAAGTTTTTAGTGTTACCTGATTCGAGCTAACAAACTGGGGGAGAGGAAAAGAAATCTGGGCAGAGAGCCTGGGGTGGGATGTAGGAACTGAAAAAATGGTCCGAGATATGCACACAGTCTCCCCTCCTGGACATGGAGGAAATAAAAAGGAAGACATGATGAGCCATGTTACTGCTCAAGTGCTCCGAAAAGGCATAAGCTGCTCAGGGAAGGAGTGTATGACAGGGGGTCTGGGAAGATTAAGTGATAGGTACCATCAAACAAAGAAAGATCTACTTCAAAACTGACACTGTAGCCCAAGTGTTCTGCCACAATCGTTTTTGCTGGTCTTGTTAACAGATTTGTCATGACATCCTGTTTAGCAACATGCTCATCTTTGTTATGGATCAACTTAATGTTCAAAGGGGGCTTAATACACAGCGCAAGTGAAGGGAATGGGGAGGATGAAGTGGAAGGGGACGGGGTGGGAGAAAAAAAAAAAAGGTGGAGAGAAAGCAGAGAAGAGAAACTACAAACTAGGCCTGGAAGTAGTGTGAATTGCAACAGGGTGGTAAGGGTGAGCGGCTAGGTAGCTGGGTACAGGCTGCTTTAGTATCCGGACCTCCTCAGGTATTCAGCCATTGAAAATGCCTTCTTGTTGAGCTGCCCTCCATGGATACCTTCCTTCCCCATGACAATAACCAACGCTGGAGTACAAAAGAAAAAATAAAATGAACAGGCATGATGATTGCAAAGCTGGAAAAGAAAAAACACTTAGTTCCACTTCAGCTAAATATGGGGCTACATTGTTGGGGCAGAGCCTTCACTCTGCACTGTTAGAAACGCTCCTGGGATTCTGTTAAATGGGACTGTTTCGGGGAGGGTGGGGGGGGGGGTGTAGGTTTGACAGCAACTTTTTTTGTCTTTTTATTTTTAAAGTTTTATGTTTTTTTGTTTTTTAATTTTTTTCTCTCCCTCTACTTCTTCACATAAGCTACATCTAAACTAGAACCCTGAATCCCTCAAGTATTTTGCCATCGAGTATGCCTTCTTATTCAATCCACCTCCATGGACCCCTTCTTTGCCCATTACCAAGACCAAGACTGAAAGAAAAGAGACAGAGAAGGGACATTTAGAGGGTGTGCAGAGATCACACAAGTGAGAAAAGCACAGAGCCAAAGCAGCAGGCAAGACAAAACATGAAGGCAGACAATGCCATAAAAAGCAGAGAAACTGTATGAAAAAAGGTAAACCTTCATTTTCTTATTGCTGCTGGTGGTAGAACAATACGTCACATAACAATTAAAGGCAGTGCAAGTGCAGCAGGAGAATCATGTAAAGGAAACATGCAAAGCCATCTGTTAAGTGCAGGGGTGTCAACATTTACAATTTTTCCCTACACGTGTACACAGGACTGCTAGTGCTAACTGACACGTTACTGGTTACACATCACTGATTTAAAGCTGTTCCAGTCATTAGACAAAAACATTTATTCGGCAGACAGAAGACAACTTCTCCACTTTAAGGCTTTTTATATTTTATCAAACTATTTTTTTTTTTTACATTTCTCAGGTAACGTGAAAAACTGAAGCGGCAGCATCAGATGTTGCTCATGTATCCAGGATGTGATCAAGTTGGAAAAAGCCGACAGAACAAACAATATAACTTACAAAATCACGCAACAGTACGAATTAAAATACCTAAAAAAATAAAAATAAAAAATGCTTTAATTGTCCATTTTACTAATTGCCAAGAATGATGTCAGTTGCCGCACAGCGCTCCACTTGTTCGCCCTCATCAGGTCCACCAGTCAACTTAAAGCGGTGCGACACTGGCTGCAGCTTTTTTTCTTTATATCAACGTAACGCCCCATGCATCTATGATCAATGTGGATAATTGCACAAATGGGAACATTTGTGCGTTAAGTTAATGTTAATATCTGACGCGATCAGGCAACATCACACCTAAAATACAGGATGTAAGCTACTGGTTAAGAAATGGAGGACGAGGGGGAAAAAAAGAAAAAAAATGTACACGGTTAGTTTTTTCTAAACACTTATGATTTGTTATCAGTGTACCCGTTTACATGTGTAGCCGTTGACACCCATAGTTAAGTGCACACTTGATGATCACAATAAGCAGAAGTGATGTGTGTAAGTCAGATGTCCAGAGATTGATCCCACTTAATTAACTTGGACAATTCTGGTTCTCCTTACGACAACTTCAATTTTCTTTAATGAAAGGCCAACATGATTGTAATGGGGTGTTGTCTGAACTTCAATCCTACCAATTACAGCAAAGGAAAAACAGACAAGGTAATTTCAAGAATAAAACTACTTAAAATTGCAGATTACTTGAGGTGATAGACTCAATGCAAAGATTTAAAGTCACTTCAGTTTCTATTAAAGACTGCTCTTCCAGCACACACAGTGGCCAACTACAAAAAGACAACTTTACATTAAAACACCATCTAAACTAAGCACCTGTTGCTTTTTTTGTTTTTAAAACTAGCTGACTTTGCTCAGCCACAAATAAGTAGGCCACTTTGTACTTTTTCTTCTCTTACCTCCCTGCAGACAGTACAGATTAAACAATTGGCTCCTAAGGTAAAATGTGGCCATGCCAGCAGCAAACAATAAGAAAGTGAAGCTACAGGACTAACTACTAATGCAACACACGTGCAGCAGTATGCCTGGGGTACCTCTCCTCAATACATGTGAGAACCCTAAAGCGCCCAAAAACATGTGCAGGGGAAAAGATTTATATTTTGAAGACAGTGGGTATGTTAACCAGGAAGGAGGAAGGTGCATGCAGTTCAAGAAGTTTAGGAAATCCTGGTTGAAAGAGCGCTCATTGTGGAGGGGAGGAGAGAGAGATCCCATCTGCTCCAATTCAGTCTCACCTGTGAGCTTTGGGAACTTCTGGGAAGAGTTGGGAGGAGATGGCATAAACTGGCACAACTCTCAGACGAGCCCCAATTATCAATGAGTCGTATGAAATATATGCTTATTCATTATACACATGATCTGATTATCTAAATTGATTTAATGGATTATAGCCATTTGCTGAAATTGTACAACTTTAGTGACTTCAGGAAAAACATTGGCTGATAAGTGGCCAAAGTTGAAAAGGCTGAAGAGAACGCGCATTTAATTCATCATTCATATTGTATCATTCATAAACATTTTATATTTTTACCAGCTGCATACAAATTTCAGTAAAATGTAACCAAGTTTAACTATGTCATACACGTGGTTACAACAGGACACAATAGCTGGATGAAATTCAAACATGTTTATCACTTTCTACTACAATAAAGCCAGTATGAAATGGGTGTATTCAGCTTCAAGATTAACTTAATGCAGACCTAATAAATCTCTTAACTTGAAAGCAAGTTTAATAGTAACGGTCAATGGTTCAATCCCCCGCAATATAAAATTAACTGACACTAAAAGTCAATAACCAATTACTGACACTGATCATATATTGAGGAAAGGCATATTCAAAATCTTTACCACATGCACGCACAATGTACAGGCTACAACAATAAACTAACAGCACTACATCAAAGCAAGCTACCATGTTACTATGCACAACTAAAACGTAAATTACGAAGAGAACAATGATGCGTTATGCTCACCTTTGCCTGCTCTGCCTACAGAAACATTGTATGTTGGCTCTCCTCCTTGACTCTTTGTCCGGATGTCCATAGTGAAGTCGCCCTCAATTTGGAGGCTGTCTCTGATTACTGAGCACTTTTTACTGCCTAAGGTCAGCCCATTGGTGAAGAATCCCTCTCGATCCTTTCCTATTAACACATCGATTTCCTCAGGCTGGAAAAAAAGAGAAAAAAAAAAGAAAATTAGGTACATCAGTTGAGTTCAATATATTGGAGGTAAATGGTTTTATTTCTTGATTTTGAAGTAATCATTTGACTGACAAAGGGTAAGAATTAGCATTTGTAATTTAAAAAAGGTTTTCAATTATTCAATTAAGGTTCATTATGAAAACTACAGATAAAAACCTTTAAGAAGTGGCTAATTAAGTGGAAACTGAACACCAATCAAAATCAAATAAAAAATGTGATAGACTAATGATGGGTAGATTTTTTGAGTTTTTTTAAACTAAATTATATTCATAGAACATCTTCCATTCATAACCTGAGCATGTTATACTACAATTGTCTTTTACTGAATTGAAAGCAGAAATAAAAACAGTCTATGGCAGGATTAGCTTATATTCACTTTGAGTAAGGGAGCAGTTTAAAATCTAAGTCTTAATGAGTCCACACACACTACTGCACTGACCAGGGGATGCTGTTTAACATCTTAATTTACAAAACTAATTATTGCACAGAAACTTACAGCAACTACACAAAAAAGCTTACTCTTAACCAAATTGCCTTCTCAGACAAACGTTTTATACAGGTTAATATAGATCCGGATCGGATGTCAAGTCTGTAAGCTTTATTGAAATGCTAACAGAATGAAGCAACTGTATTAATGCAACAACAGATCAAAAAACATGCAGATACCCTCACTCTACCATCATTGGACAGTCCTGAAAAAGGGAAAAACCCTTCTGGTGAAAAGAAAAAAAATTCTAAAAGACTGTCTAAGCATGGGTGCTCTCACTAAATTGGAAAGTATTAAGATTGCAAAAAGAAAAAAAAAAAAAAAAAAAGCTTTTCATCAGCTGCTTTAAGCAAGACTATTATATGAAGCCCTTAGCTAAACATAAGACGTAGCCCTTCAACTCCAGAAGTGCACAGTCATAGCACACACACGAAAGCCTTCAAGACTGAAAAAACGGGAAACACGAGATTTCCACAGGCTCCGATAGCTTTAGCATGGCGGCTAGCCACACGTCCAGGCCCGATTGGCCAATTACAGCGAGCGTTTCCGTAGTATAAAAACCATGTCGCCACCCCAAATGAAACCCGTGCCGCGGAATTTTACATTTGGCATCAACTTGCTATAATTACTGAAAAACTGAAATTTGCTACATTTAAAACCAGTTCGGATTTTTAAAAAGCACATACGTTGTAGACGCCAATTAAGACTGACAACATTACACACTGATAGCTTTCCAGTTAGACACTCCCAAATCGCCTTAGCTGAAGACGGCACACCAATGCTTGGGTTGAAGCACGACTTGACTTTGATAACGTTAACAGAAGCTTCATAGAAGCAACAAAAGTCCTGTTGAAATTGTAATACTGTCATTCCTCTTAAAAAGTAGTCTAGTTGTTGGCTAATGAAACTGACAAAATGGAGGCTCGAGAAAACGCTCGAGAAGACCACAACAAAGCCGATTCAAAAATCAGTTCAAATACATGTTGCAGCCTATTCAAATTTTGAAAATATGGGATTTTTAAAAATAATATATCTCGATTACAACGTTGTGGCCAAACATCTTAAGCAGTCTCTATGTACAAAATGAATTAGAAACTGGGAGTGTATCCGCCATCTTGGAGAAAAAAAAGGGGCGGTAGCGGCAGAGATTCACAGAAGTCGAACTGGGGAGGGAGGGGGACCAACGGTACGCCTGCACGTCAAGAGCGCGTGTGAGCACCGCTAGCTTTGAGCTTGTAGCGCTAGCTTCCAATGGTTTCCCAATGCGGATAGCCGGCCTGGCTAACCGCGGGCTAAACGGTGCGAACACGAAGTTCTTCCGCTCAGAAATGCTAGAAGAGTAGCTTATTGTTTAGTTGCATGTCATTTGTAACACAAACACCACGTTTATGGTATAACATTGAGTATTTGTTACAAATGTACTACTGAAACCCGTTATATGGTGACTAACCTGCTCATCTTAATTTACCGGTATGACGAGCAAACATGGCTTGTTACCGCTAGCTAACGTTGCTAAGGTAGCCCTTTTAGCTCAACGCCTTGTACCCGTTAGTTGCCACCATTGATCATCTATATTAGCAGTAGCCATTTTCCCTTAACGAAATAAGGAATTCGTGATGGTTGGAAAAAAAAAAAACATAAAACCTACAAATGTAGACGATGGGCTGAAAAAATGCGACGCTGCATGCCTGCAAATGCATCTTAAGTATGACCACCGGATACCATGTGTACCGCACTCATTCAACGAGGCCTGGCTATGCAGACAAATGCAGATATATGAAAACAGACATTTTGCTACAACAAAACCTAATATCATGATATACAGAAGATACTAACCGTTATGTTAGCAAAAGTACCGCCGGCATGAGATGCCCAGACGTATTTGGCGTCCGTGTACCCAACAATGGCCGAGTCCTGGCAGCTGCCATCAGACATCAGGTTATCCACGTAGCTTTGCCAGCTCATGTTTGTGAAATTGGAAACGGTAAGCTGGGTGAAGTTAAATCACAATCGTCTCTTGAACGACGAAAAAAATGCGAGGAAGATGTATTTTTCGGCGGTTCACAGGCCTTCGGACAGCAAACTCCCCGGCTCCGTCACGTCCCGGCTTTCTTCTGGTCTAGGCAACGAAGAGAAGCCGCTGCAATCAGACAGGCGCTTGGGTGTAGTCCTCAACAAATCACTCCGCCTGGGTAGTTGTTCGCCGTCTTCCCTCGTTGCATAATATACTACACGGCGGAGGAATATCACGGTTAATTATTATGGCTAAACGCTGGGCAGCCTATTTTTCTTCGGTATCCAAAGATTTGACCCCTCTCTGTGTACTCTGAGGGTAAACTTGCCATTGTACCTGAAATGCAGCTATTCTTGTAAAATGTAACGCTTATGTAGATTTAATAATGAAATGTTAAAAATTGCTCTCACACTTTTTAAATCAGTCACTTCCACTTCCATTTCTGGTGAACCATTGGTGATTACAGCGCCCTATAGCAACTTATTCACAATACAGACAGAATTATAACATCTTTTACTTGCTACGGGAATGAAAAAGAACCTTTGCTACAAAAACACCAACAAATTAGCTCATTTTAGTTGCCAATTCAAGAAGCTTTCACATTGGGCAGAACAGACGCGACAGCGTTTTTATACTTAAATTTTAAACTTTTTAGAAAAATGTCCTGTGGTCGTTCATTTAAGATCCCTTGTCCCTATACAGCAGGCATGTATTGCATCCTTTTTTCTGAGTCATGCACAATTTCACATAGCCAGGTTTTTTTGAAAACCTTGTACAGTTTTACAAGTATTACAAGTGTTAAGTTAGTGAATGATAATGGGATTTGCATATGTTCAGCCTTCACATTTATAGTTGGGTTTTAGTTAGACTCATCCAAGAATACTATACTTTATTGTGTTTTTTTATGAGAGCAGAACATCTACAGAACCTTGAGATGTGGTCATCTATTAAGGATAATGTTCTGCTTCAGACTATAAATAAAGTGATGCAGATCCACAGCAAAATGTAACTTTGCCCAGTTCCCATTTTTCTGCCAAGTTTGTGACTAAACAAATGATAGTTATCACCTACCTGCACTCAGCTCTGGAACCACATGAAACAAGAGTTGAATATAAAACACAATAAAGCCTTTATCAACAAAGAATAATAAAAATTTATAACTGTAACAAGCATGCCCATGGGGACATTATCATTTTGTGTTGTATGAAGACAAGACCAACTGTACCATATCATTGATCCAGTATGTGAGTCATCCTCATCATTATTGTCTTAATTCATGAGAGGGTCAAGCGAGTGATTGTCTTTCAAGCAGAAGTTCAGGGATCCAGGCGTTAAAGGTTAAAGTGGGACAGTCGGTAAGGTCCATCACATCAGTGAGTAACCACAGGGACACAGGAATTTACTCAGTAGGACACACACCTGCAGATGATGTCAGTGATGGAATCAAACCTTTGACTTCTGCAAGACAAAACCACCCCACCAGGCCTCAGTTTGCTGCATGTGCCTGTGTTTGTGTTTGCTCCATGGAAACCATTAATCAGGCAGCCACATGACTCTTGTGATCTTGCTATTTTTTTCTCCCTCTTCTCCTCCCAGTCAGGGTGCGCCAAACTGTAAAATGAACAGAGGAAAAGAAAAATACAGTGTTTTTGTTGTTGTTTTGTTTGTTTTTACATTTGTGTTGACAGACTGGCGGCCGCTTATTTTGGAAACTTGGATGAAGATCCGTGCGGAGCAGTCGATGGATCACCACCTGGCGAGCTGGCGATGGTGGGGGGAAGATGTCGGTCAGGCCTAGCAGGCCCAAACGGTTTGTGAAAGCCTGCTGGGAACATCTAGTGGAGTCCTCCGTCAGAAGGAATTTCAATTCTCTCTGCAGGAAAAACTCCAACCATGTATCAATCTGGCCAGATCAGTGCGTGTCGTCCTGAGGAAGCTGACAGGTACATGTTTGAGCAGCTGCTAAGGAAAAAACCTTGGATGTGGGAGAAGTTTGGTAAGCCAGTGGGCATCTGATATCAATTCAACATCAATATGACATCAAACACTGATATCAAATTGTCATCATAATTTGGTTAAAAACGTAAATCGACATGACATCAGTTGTTTCCATACATTTAATCTAATCAAATCAATTTGATTTGATCAGTTTTCTGCAGCAACTTTGTTTTGATGTCAAATATATTGATTAACCATGTATGATGCAGTCATTTCATGTGAGATTGAGCCTTATAGACCTTTTTACAACCATAAGAAGGGCAAAGAAACTAGGCTATTTATCATGGTAGTCAAAATCTTGACCAATCTCCTACATCAAATTGATGTCATGGTCAACCATTCAGCAGTGCATCCTCAACAATGCACACAGTGAGCGTGGGACTGGAGGGGGTGTTCCAGCGACAGGGGGATCTTACTGTTAGGTCCTTGATAGGAGTTTAACATTAGATCAAGGACGAACAGTGTGGGTTTCCTCCTGATTGTGGAGCTGGGACTCAGCTCTACAGCCCCTTTAGGGTCTTGGAGGCAGGACAGTAGATCACACAATCCGTTTACATGTGCTTTGTATACTTGGAGAAAGAATTTGACTATCCCTGCAGGAAATCCTGCTTGAAGAGCATCTAGTGTATGGGGTACTAGATCCTTTGGCAAGGGTTGTCAAGTTCCCGTGAAACCAGTGACAGAGCCTGGTCTACATTGCCAGCAGTAAATCAGATCCATTTCTAATGAGGGTTGGACTGCTCCACGGCTGCCCTTTGGCGGCAATTATCTTCATAACTTTTATGGAGAGAAACTCTGAGTGCTGCCAGGGGTGTTGCAGGAATCTGGTTTGGTGGGCTCAGGATCGGGTCTCTGTTTTTTGTGAACGACGTGGTCATGTTTGCAACATTGGGCTGTGATCTTACTAGGTTGATCAGTGCATTCAAATCTAAGATTATGGCCTTCAACCACAAAAAAACGTGACGTCTCTCCTCCTGGCTTGGAATGAGATCCTGCTCCAGGTAGAGGAGTTCAAATATCTTGGAAGAATGGAGTAGGAGGTCCACGGTGCAGTGCCTGCAGTGTATAATGAAATGCAAAGCTCTTGATGTACTGGTTGATCTACATGTCTACCCTCACCTGAGACCATGAGCTGTGACTGAAAGAATACGATTGCAAATGCAAGGAGCAGGAATGAGTTTCCTATCTTTGTTTCTCAGAGATGAGGTGAAAAGCTCACTAGGGAGGGGCTCAGGGCAGAGCAACTTCTCCTCCAAATCCAGAAAAGCCAGTTGAGGAGGCTTGGGTATGTGGCTAGGAAGACCCTGGAGAGCACATCTGACCCTGTGGCCTATATTCATATAAGCAGCAGAGAAAGGATGGATGGAGAAATTGAAAAATAATGTGTTCAACAGGTTTTATACCATTTTGAAAAGGATGTCCTACATCCATATTTGTTTAGGGGTGTCTGATGTTCATCCCAGGAAGTCTGGTTTCTCTTTTTTAGTAATGTGGACATTGGTTTTTATACTTATACAGTAACACTTCTACAAAAAGCTGTCATTTGTAGGCCTTTATCAGTGAATCTCAACCTGATCATCATGAAAGCGACAGAAATAGTTTGAGCTTCTCAGAGGCATTAGGATCATTGTAAGTGTATCAAATATTTAGAGAAGTACTGCATACTATACAGAAGTGAATTTACATTTTATTTTATTTGTTTTACACAGCTTCCTTCAATTGTGCCCCTGAAGCCAATGCAGCATGTGCCAGCTCTATCTTTATCTGGAAATGTTAATTAAATTCTAGCTCTGTCTGTACTCACGGCAGAACGAGAGCAGAAAAAGTTATTCATTCACCAGAAAGAAGTGAGTCTGTCAGTCAGTCAGACACACCCATATTCTGCTCTTCTATTGGCTGCCAACAGTTTCCATGGCCACCCATGTTTTGCACTTGTACTGGGTCAATTTAATACAACTTGCAGCATCACTCAGCCTGTGCATGAGTCACACAGACACAGAAAAGAGCTAACTTGTTCATTGTAGAACAGGCTTGGTTTTGACAGAGGCCATTAGCACAGTGTATTGTCATTGTATCAGCTGGATGTGAGAGACTACCCCAGCCTTTTCTTTGTTTTGGACATATGCAGTCCTCCTGTTTCACTTTAGCCTACTGATGTTAAAAATGGTCGGAATATGCATGCCTGCAAATCACTGTGGAAATTTTGTGAAAAAATGCAATGAATAAGATATATTCCAGATATATTCCAGATGTGCAAAATGTTGCAACTTTTTTAATGTTCAGACATTGTCCGTGGAAAATTAGAAGACTCTCCTAAAATATGCTGCAGTGAAATGAAGTGGGAGGATAGAAGTGTTGTCCTTATGACTAGAAAAGATTTTTCTTTGATTGTCCACTTTTTTTTCTTTCTTCTTCTTCTTATTCATGTTTTATTTATTTATTTGCTTTGCCAGGGGGTGTTCTTTGTCTTATGTACACTGAGACAAGCACAATTTAGGCCATTATTCCTCAACAGTTAAACCAAATGATTTATTCATGACCCTTGCTTACTTGTCATCTTGCAGAGCAACAAAAAAATGTTAACGGCGTGTTGCTGTTATTGTAAGGTACGACTGAAAAAGCCTCATTTTTAACTCTTTATCACATGCAAAAGTGCTCAAATCATACAATTTGACATTGTATTTCATTTTGAACATAATCTAATTGTTTAAGTTAAACCTTATATAACTAAATGCTTTTTTTCAATAACCAAAAAAAAAACTTACTACCTTCCTTTGTCAGTCTTTCAAGGAGCTGCACGGGTGCAGCACATTAAATATTGAGCAGCATCAGGTAGGAAAGATGGAGCACTAGTGATGCTCCTTTCCTGGGAAATGTCTCTGAGCTGCACACCAGGTCCCAGGTTTTCACAGACAAAGAAAATCTATAGCAGCCAAGGCTGGAAGGGCAAGAAATGATCATATCTTTACCACATAAGAGATACAGTTCAAAACTTTGACACATTAGTTCAAAGATAGACATGTTGGACCTTAACACATGTGGCACCAGCTTGCATAGCTGCAGTAACCTTTGCCCCTTAACAGATCAAAAGCGATCCATCTGGACAGCCAGTGGTGTTTTAGACACAGAGGGATGTACAACGAGGCTGTCTTGTCAGAAGCATGCACTCCGCCTTTCAGAGGAATGGATCTACATCACCACTGAGGACGTCACACTCAGCTGCAAACTGACCCTGAAAAGCATACACCCACGCTCTCTCATAGAGACTTGTAAAATGCGGGTATGCAAATTCCCACGACACACAGTCGGCACACACATGTAAGAGGTAAATTTCCATAAACCTCTCAGGCCTCCGATGGCACAGAGTTTGTTTGGATTTGAATAGCGATGGTGCGGCCAGAAGGCCTCAGATGCAGAAAGTGAAGACGTTTGTCATCCTGGAAGATCGTGTTTTTTTACGCTGATGGATTTTCATTTGGGTGGCCATCCATTCAATAAAATGCAGAAAACAATAGATTTAAGACATACTTGATAAACGTTACAAACCAATCAATCAAATTGTGCATCGCATGTGGTTTCCTGATTTAACTGTGTGAATGTGGTGAATTGTGTTTTAACTGAAAGCCTATGAGAGCAGCAACAAAAAAGACTGAACTGAAGTAACGTGAATTATATGAATTAAACAATTAGTCGTCAGATATAAAATGCCCAATTTGGTGTGTCAGTTCCATGGTAAACAGAAGGGAAATGTGTTATTTTAGCCTGTTGAGAAGCAGACTTTTCTCTGGGGGTGTGTTACTGTACATCCAGTCCTAGGTTGAGCGGTAGTGGTATGATAATGCACAGAGTCAGTATAAAGCCCTACTGTTCTGCACAGATGAATAGTCATGATTCATAGAGAAGGATGAAGTGAGCCTCGATGGATATTTTAATACTTGGTACTCAGTTTCTCCATTTCACAGAGCTATTACCATAGCTCTTGTCATGATTTTAACTTTGCACAGGATTTATAAATCAACTAATTTCTCTATCACAATGATGTGTGACCATATTTGACCATAAGTAAAGTCATCCAGAGTCACAATATAAATAAAAAACAATCACATACAAAGATTTTGTGTTGTTCAAATTTACTATGTATTAATGAAAGATTGACAGTAACTTATACTGCCACACACTGTATAACTTTGGTGTGTGCAGTGGTATGTGGTCATCTGTGAGGTTCAAATTCTTTCATTTGTGTTGATTTTCTGAGCTAAAAACATGCTGCTTTGAAATCCCTGCTCTCTATCGACATCCCTCCTTATTTTCTGTAGGTGGTGCTCTTCTCTCTGCATTCAATCGGCCCACTGCCTCAATCGTTCATTAAAAGAAGCTTGACAAGGTTTGACAAGGCTTTACTGTATGTGATGATCAACAACCTCTTTTTTCACAGCACTGATTTTAGGTAAGACCATATTTTTATGAGCGTGTTGTCCAGAACATGTTCTTTTTAATGTCCATTTGCACACAGCATCTCCTTTCGTGACACATGATCACAAGAAAAAGAAGTAAGAATATTTGATTTTATGATCTCATTTGAAATAACATGAAATGTCATTAAAAAAAAATTTGTTTATTTTGATTTACTGCAGTTAGCATGTTTGAATACTATTTTTCTTTTGGGTGAAATATATGAATATTTTTTGTTTGTAATACGTCTTAGTTGTCTGGGAATAAAGAAAATATATAATATAGAAGTTGAGTTGGTTTTTTTTCCTTGTTTTCATCAACAGTAGTATCTTCTCTATATAAATTTTCAATAGGCATGCAATATGCTAGTGAAGTTAGAGCTTGTCCGATGACATGAGTAAGAACCCATCCCTAAGTAGGATGTCACACTATCAAATAGGTGTAACAGGAAGGGAATGTTTAGAGCTCATAGGTGCCACATAAACTGAAAATTCAGCACTGTTTATGTTTTCATGTGCAGTGAAACTGTTAACCTTTAGATTTTAGTCAGTGCACTTTCTAGCAACTCTCGAGTCGCAGGCAAGAACACATTCATGTGAGAAAGCCAAAGCCTGCTCACTTCATTACGACAGTAATTATTGCAAACATATGTACAAAAGTTTTCAGTTAAGTGTATGTGGGATGAAAGTTGTGACTCTTGGACAGAGGTTGTGTTTATTTTTCCATTTGCTGCCTCAGTGATGACCTCTGCTCAGACGGAGTGAGTCAATATTTTCAACACCTGCTTAGTCCTTTGAAAACCCCACCCACTGATATGGATATGTGCTTACAGGCCATTTACAAAATGCCTGCAAAAAAACCTGCAGAGCCACTAGCAAACCACCCAAGTCCAAACACATGCAATCATGCTAACACACCTCTCTACGGCTAAAGTTTCCTCAAAAGACTGGCTGTTATTTGCAAGTCAAATAAATAATAAATGGGATATCTACCAATGCAGCTTGCATCGGCGTATAGAACCAGTTTGTTGGACTTGGATTATGCAATCACGATAAAACCAGTGGCGTTTTCTCCCAGAAGCAAAGGGAAGCACAGCCTCCTCTATTTTTTGTTTATGTCCATTCATTTATTAATTTCCAGACCGTGGCCGTCATTGTTTTGAAACTCTTAATTTTAG
>JAVQJG010207381.1:0-10769 GCA_036024015.1 Craterocephalus amniculus
CTGTGAGGATGTGCAGGAGGACTCGGCTACACGACGCCGCAGAGACTATGTCACCGTGCTGAATATACGGAGTGGAGACGATCAGGAAGGAGTGACCATGCAGAGTCATCATGGAGATGCACCTCACTAGAACACCCATTTTAACACACGCCCCCTTCGAAATGTCCTCGTCAATCTAGAGCAGATGGGATTGTTCAGGCAGGAAGTCAGTCGATGAAAAACAAAGTGAATCCGGTCGATTTCAACAATAAAACACTGTAGGCTATATTGACTTTTACTTTGAAAATAATCAGACAGGACAGAGACGGACACTACACCATAAAATCATCTTTTATGGGTTTCAGTTCGGGTGAAAGATCAAGTAAATATAGAGGATTTGTAAATTAAATACCTGTTGTGTTTTGGCTCATTATCTATATACTTAAAGTATGCCTTTCCATATGATTACACAGAATAGCCCATTGCTAACAAATTATTATCCTGTCAGGTTAAATATAATGTGATCTGAAACTAGGTCTTAAATACAGTTATAAGACTGTGCTCATCTATCATCTTTCACCATAAAGTATGTAACTGAAAATAGTCTCACCTCAGAATTCTTAGAACACCATTCAAGTGTCTTTAAGTTATTATATGTCTGTTGAAGTGTAATATGGACTGAATGTGATGTTTATCAAGATGGAGTTTGGTGTACTTCTTCAAATTAAAAGGCACAGTTACCATGAGGTGAAAACTTGGACCAGCTTATTGCATCTTTGTCCAGAAGTGTAAAAGTTACTAAAGTTATGTTATGACCTCACACAACAGGAAGGTGCACAAAAAGGTGATGAAAACCCCACCCAAAACAAATACTTTGATTAAAGCTCTTCCTAAGCTTATATTTTCAACTAGTATTAAAATCATTATCATTAATAGTATTTATGTGACTGGGATAGATGGCAAAGACTAACATCAAACCTGCAAGGTTTACAAGATAGATTCTGCAACATTACAGTATGTGGTATCTCATCAAAATAGTTGATTAATTTTTCTGAAGATCAATCATGTAAATAATCAGTTGTTCAAGCTCAGTTTAGTCAGCATAGTTCTGGAATATATTATTTTTATTTTCCCTTTTTCATGGCATGCTGCCAGTTTACTATTTGCATAATTTTCTCTGCAACCAAATGCTATTTGGAAGAGCATGTGATACATCTGCTATCTATTTTCACAAGCCAAGTGCATCTTTTATCTGTTCCCTGCTTAGACAGGTGTTTTCTTTTTATACAATATGTATCCAGTCATCTGTTTTCCATTTTTCATTACAAAAAGGACAGGAAATATCAACCTTGACCTTTCTTGTTCCTCTAAAGCCTTTGATAAATGTACAGGCTTTTAAAATAGTACAGGCTGGTTGAGAGCTACAGACCAAAAGAAACTTGTACAGTATGTTATTTATTTTAGGTACACAGACTGTTATTCACAGCTTTCCGGTATTGCAAGTTTTTCAAGTTATATGAGATATAACAGGCTGTTGTGTGAGGTACGATTTTCACATTATTTACTGTATCACATACTGTTGCTTTTTCTACCACTTACAGCGTAGTGGTGCAATCTCAGCACTTATAAGGGATCTAAGTGTTTCAGTCCTCCATATAATGCACTACTTCAAAAATATTTTTTTTATCAGAAATAAACACATTCTATTACATCTGGATTACCAAATTATTATGCCTTTCAACACAATATTTTATTCACTTCATTAACAAAACTGCTATCTCTTTTTAAGTGAAACATTGATAAAAAATAAAAAAAAGCAAACATTACATCACTTGGATTTGAATTTTACAGGGAAAAAGAATAACAAAACCCAGTTAATTCAACATCAATATGACAGCAAACAATGATGTCAAACTGCCATCATAATCTGGTCAAAAACGTAAATCAACATGACATCAATTGTTGCCGGATGTCAAATGAACATCAATTTGATGTCAGGTAGGCAGCAACATTGTTTTGATGTCAAACATATTGATTAACAATGTACTGTACGATGCAGTAATATGATGTGAGATTGATCCTTTGGATTAAACTTTTTACAACCATAAGAAAGGCAAAGCTTCTAGGCTATTTCTCATGGTAATCAAAATCTTGACCAATCTTCAACATCAAATTGATGTCATGGTGCCCACCTTTCACCTATTTTGTTAGCAAAGATTATTATACTTAATCATTCACATGACTCTTCTGGTCTGTCCAGTGGATGCTTCACAGCATCAAGCAAAATGTCATGCTGTAGTCAGAAAAAAAATAAAAACAATGACAATCTCCACTGCTTCCACCTCTTTAACATTTTAATAATGAATGGTCCGTCCTTCCTCAACCTCTCCTGTAGGTCAAAGCCTGATGTGTGGGAGCCTAGAGGGGACATATGGATGCATTAGCTAGGCTAAAGTCTGCAGAAATAAGAAATCAGTGATGACACAGAATCTTTGACTTCTCAGAAAGAAACATTAGACATCAAGATTTTTTTTTCAAATTGCAGACTGTTAATCCATATTCTACGAAAAGAATCACCACAGGATCAGAACAGAGGCCGTAACTCTTACCATGAGATAATTTCTTGTTAAACTTTGGGCGAGCAGTGAAATGTTTTTGGAACCACTAATCACCCCTCTTTGGTATTGGATTTCTGTTACAATGTGCCTGCTTTGCATCGTGCAGGCCAATTAATCCAACTCAGCTGCCCCCCCTTTGAGTGCTAATGCGATTAATGGGATTGTGACTAAAGCTCGCTGGATGTGGGTGACCATACTCTTGCTAGGGGATAAAAACAGTGACAGAAAGGCAGACTTAGGCGTTTACTCTTCAAACTCCAAAGAACTGAAGAGATATTGAAATCTGTTTGTTAAATATGTGAGCCATGCTCATTTTGGAGAAAAATATACCTTTATCATTTTAAAGTTTGTGTATATTTAAAAATTTTAACTAAATCAATGCAACCCTTTATCTTTATTCTTCTATCAATAGGAGAAAAACAAAACAAAAACCAGAAAAATTCAAACAAAGCCATGTCCTAAATCTGGTGTGGTAGGTTCAGCGATGAAACGCACTCTTCAGTAAACTCCAACCTACAGAGGCCACTGCCCTCAGAACTGCAAAGCGGCTCAAAGTGTTTCACAAATCCAGAGACAAAAGGGAAGCTAGAGTGAGCAATTTAGTGCTAGCTGCTTTGTGAAGGGCCTCACAGCCCACACAGCACCATTCAGGGGGCTAAAACACAGGCCAGGATTACGCTTATCAAGCATCAACTGTTTGGTCACACAGACAAAGGCTTATTGCTGTGGGACAACTTTAATGGCCTGTGGCTGAGTGCAAAGAGTGCCTCTTATAACAGAGAATGAGTTTAGCGTGAGAAAGGGAGGGGGTTACAGCAGCACAATCACTACTTTCGATGATGAGAGCAAATGAAGGAATGAGCAGTTTGGGTTCGTAGAATGGTATTATCTCTTTGGACCACAGTGAAAAGGAGGCAGAGACCTGCCTATCCTAGAAAAAGCCTTCCTCTTATACTTGTTACAATGCATGTGTCTATATGCATGCATTTCATGTAAGTGTGTATCTGTGCAAGGCCGCGAGGTCACTGCTGTGGCCGTCAACCTGGTCCAGCGTCTACATAAGAGAGACGACCCTCCCTGCACTCCCTGCATTTCTTTAACAATGGTCCTCTTTGAACTCCAGTCCAAGGCTGATGTGTCAGTTCATCTTGTCTCACTCTAAGACCCTGTAAATCTTCACATGAGTCTGGTGTTAGTAATTATCCGCTGCTCTCAGCTGAAGTTAGTACAACTGAGTGAATAACACATTAAACATATGAACTAATGAATATTAGTATATTATAAGATAATATATGTTAGTACAAATGTGCATTGTAAATAGAAAACTACACTGAAAATGAAGAAGTTATTTCAAATATTTACAACACTGTGGATAATAGACTTTGAAAACAGCACAAGAAGCCGTTCCACATGGTTTGGCAATGATTCATTAGTGAAAGCATAAACTTTCATGACCTTGGGAAACAGGTGTGTTTCCACTGCTTGGCTGTTGCCTGGATGGGCTTGACACCTAATGCAAATCACTTTCTCCTTTGGGAATTGTATATTATTTAACCTTTTAGTTTGAGATGGTGTCTTTTCTGGTGATGACTTGTTAAATGAGCTGTGTGTAGGGTTACACCCAGCAGCAACCAACAACTCCCTACTTTCACGAAGAAGCTTGTGTGGATGCTCAAGGTTGTACTCTTTCTAGAGTCATATTTCTTGGTTTATGTAGAAACTTGGACATGGAAGATAGTAGATTTGCCAAAGATCTGCACCTATGGTAAACATGTATAACTCATAAATAGCTCAGAGATAACTTTCATTTCTATGACTCAATGTCAATTACTTCAATTCTACTTCTATATTTACTTCAAGCCAGGAAAGGAATTTTACTTTTTATTGCTTCTTTTGGCATGCCTAACAGAAGTTTAGGAATATTAAAAACTTTAAATGTTATGGAATTAGAACGATTTGCACTAAAAAAAATATATAAAGATAGAATTACTTTGCAGATTGCAACCAAACAAACAAATGTCTCTTTCCAGTCCAAGTGCGAAGGAAAATCTACAGGGTGGCTGTGAAAAAATTAGAAATAGTGTGTCTGATTTGTCCTGTTGCAGAAACACTAGATGTATGACAGAGGGCTTGTAAATTGACTTTTCCCTCTTAGCATTTACTATCTTGGCACCCATGGATGAAAAGTACAGCCTCATCAGTGCTGACTGGCTCAGTGTACTCCTAAACCATGGCTGGGGCCATTTTTTTCTTTTCCACTACATGACATTATGAGATACTACTTAGATTAAAAGAAAACTGATTATCTAGTGAGAAAGTTAGAGACCATTTTAACAGACCATACCCAAAATCTGTGCTTGATTGTGTTGTCTCATGAATATTTTCATGCTTTAATTGCAAAGAAAGCATAGAGTTTGTCAAACTATGGCAGTTCTTCCACCTGACCCTTGAAAACAGCATAATCTCATTCTGTGGGAAACACTATCTGTTAGAGAGAGTCTATTTCTTAGAGGCACTGGATTGGAATGGAGGTGAGATCAATGTTATCCTAACAAGTTCAACTAAAACCACTAACAGTAGATCTGAATTGTAAAGGAGAATAAGCCATCAAGGTATGATACCTGTCGTAATGAAAACATAAAGTCCACACATGACAAGATGCTCCCTGGATCATAGTGTTTGATGTTTCTGGCTACAGTCTTTCTTCAAACAGAGTGCACATGAAGACGCTACTCCATACACAATCACCAGCTGATCTGATGCAATCTACAAATCTATTGTCCAGCAGGCCCCACATGGTGGTGACTTTAACGCTCTCATTATGGAAAGAAAGGCATTCCGGATATACACTTTAACTCCAAAAGGATTCTAACAGATTTTAAATTGAGACCATTTTTGTGATGAATCGTGTGCTGATGGTTTGGTGGACTGTTTGCCTCGTGTGGCTGACTGAGTTGCTGTGGATGTGTGGAGTGTGATGAGACTTCTTGGTTCGTGTTGTTTGCCACATTTTCTATTGCATCAGCTGATCAGACGATGGTATAAATATGAAGAAGCGTTGTCATGTGCACTGTGTCTGAAGAAGGGCAGTAGCCTGAATAATCATCTATTAAATGAGCTTAAGAGCATCTTCTACTCTGTAGATTTATGATTTCATTGGATTGTCTCTTCAGTCCAGGACCCAGCATCAGTTCATGGGACGTGCATGTTTCTCTCACACGTTTTGTAAAGATACCTGTCGTATCATGCACTTTGACATATTTCTTTTTCATCACTTCCTTCTAGTTTCCTCTGCCTCTAGGGCCTTACCTCTGAAGCAAAAAGGGAATGGAAAAGCTGAATATTTCTCATGCAGCTGATTCCCTTCTATACCAGTCCAAACGACACTACTTCATCTGCTCTTTTCTGCCTACAGTACTTTAGCCCAGATCATGTAATACTTTTATCCTGGCGTCAAGATTACAGAGTTCACCGACATTTTCCCTTAACCACCAGTACACTCTCCTAAATCCATCAGATATAGTCTTTTCCCCTGTAAATCCATTCAACAGCTACATTCCATGTAAATCCTGTTCTTCTTTTTTCTTTGCAGTTAGTTTAATTTCTGTATTCCTCAGCTTTATCTCTCCTCTCCCTGAGTAAGCACACACCACTTTTTTAACCTTTCTTTTATACAGTCTCCTTCACCATCCTTATCATACAAGTCCCATCCTACGATGGCTGCCCTCAGACCTAAAGTATATCAATTCAAGGACAGTAATGAAAAAATAAGTGACTGCCATCTCTTATGGCAATATGTATTCTTCCCACGTCTTTTCTTCCTCCTCTCCCTCTGTTCTGTTGTTTGTCTAATTAAAAGGCAAACACAATGCAGTGCTGAGCTGTAAATAATACAGTATTTTCTCATAAAGGTACAGTGCAAGGCTCAATTCTATAACATTTGTACACATAAAGTGAAGTTTTTAAGAGATGTGAATCTGTAGGCTGATCTTTCATAAAAAGACAAGCACTGCTGATTTTAAGATTGTTAAGCATAACCATTACAGCCAAAGAGGTTTAAATGTAAACTACTAACTACATGAGGACATTGTGCAATCACAAGATAGGTGTTGGCTTAATAAGATATGTGCTTGTGTTTCTGCTAAATAGGCTCACTGTTTGGAATGACACACAATGGACCAAAACCTTATACCAAAAAAAAGACCCAAAAAAAAGGCCATTACTCTTCCTATTGATATTCCGTAAGAGTTAACATTCTAAGGTCTTTCCTTTCTTGCATCCCAGCTCTTTGCTCTTATGTGGCAGTCTTTACTTGCACAACACCCACAAAATAACAATATAACATTGCACAACACAATGCACTTCCATGAAGATGCAGTCAAAGGGAGGGAGGTCGATCAGCCATTTTCCATTTGTGTTTGTTCTCAACGTGACAGACTTTCCTGTGGAGTCGGTGGCAGCTGAATACTAAAGAGGGAGCGAGGCTGTGATGTGTGATGTGAGGAAGGCGTGCAGGTCTAAGTCACCTCCCCACCAGGTGCTTCAGCGAAAAAAGGAAAGAAACGTAGGCTTAGACTTTATTCATTGATACCGCCCACAGAGCTAAAGAGTTTCAAATGGGTGGAACTACAGGATCAATACTGTGATTAGCAGAGGCCTTGTAGCTATAGTGTCTTGTTGGCAATCCATTGCATCATGGTAAACCCAAGGGACGGCTGGCTGCTCTTTCCGAGTATGGAAGACTAAGGGGAAGTAGTGAGAAAGAAACTAAAACAGGTTGAACAAAGGCCTGCTGTGCCAAGCATTTAAAACAGAAAACAGATCTTTGTCAGTAGCAGGACCTCTAACTGTGATGTTTCCTTCCTGTTTCCTTCAGTGTTTCTGAACATCTTATAATTTAACTAACTGGAAAAAGCTTCATCATGTTATAATCATGTATGAGGACTTCAAAAAATGTTGTTTGACAATGCAGTACTGACGTAAATCAGCCAATTGCAACAGAATTAAGTATATATGGAACAAATGAAACCATATACAGTTTTAGCTGAGTATGAATATCATCTCATAGAACAATTTTTCATATCTTTTAAATGATGTATTGAAATAAATATGCTCTCTCTTACCTGATTTATTTTGTTTTGTTGGAACTATTTGACTAAATACAAATTGAAAAAGGTTTTAAATAAAATCCGCTATCACATTTGTGCAATTCCAAATGTAAAGAATTTCCTGAATCAATGCATGCATTTATATAGCTTAACTTCAAAGAAGAAATGCACATGTATAGACAAATAGTATGCAAATCAATATATTTCAGCTTTTATTTTTTTATATTTTGCTAATAAGGATTAGAAAAATTGCTTGAAATCAATTTAGAAAATGGATTTTTTAAGATAATACCAAAATGTCAGGAATCTGAAAGTAAAATCTTGCACCTCATGGTAAATGGACTGTACTTGTAGAGCGCTTTTCTAGTCATGACCACTCAATGCGCTTTTACATGACATGTCTCATTCACCCATACATACCCATTCACACAGCACCTATATTGAAACATTCTTGGTGCTAATTAGCTAACCAGGCAGTCACACACATTCATACCCCCGATAGGCACATTGGGAGGCAAGGTAGGCTTCAGTGTCTTGCCCAAGGACCCTTCTACATGTAGCACGGTGGAATCGAACTGCTGACCTCTTGTTTAGTAGGCAGCAGCTCTATCCACTGAGCCACAGCCGCCCCTTATTATATAAAATGTGTCAGCTTTAAAATAAGTTTGTGTCTAAATTAGCTTTTTGGATGTAGTGGGTGGTTATCTGTCCATATAATACTTGAAGGAACATTTTGAGAGATGTTTTCTGCTTATGGCTTTCTCAGCTGTGGAAAAGCTTGAGGATGTCATATGATGTGGTGTGCAAAAAATCTGTCCGGTGGCTGAATAAAAAGTGAACCTCAGACTAGCAGACAGGAGGCTCTTTAGTGTAGAAGCAAATTTGCCTTCGGACTAAACCAGCTATAATCAAACTCTCTGTGTGGAGCCAGCTCCGCTACAGGTAGTGAATATTGTGTCCAATTAATTGTGACAAATGGTGCTTTTCCTGGTAGGATGCCTTTTCTTTATAGCTGTTGATTCCCAGTGTCTAAAAGTGATTGTTCAACAGCTACAAGATTCCAGTTTGTATAATTATTTTACCAACTGATTGTTTCTTTCTTTGCAGTGGCCAAGAGCTTATGGTGGCAGTGGTTGGGCCCTGTCAGTGCTGGCATCTCCCTGTTGTCCATCGTGGGCTGCCCTGCTCCTGATTTTGATGACACTGCTATATGTGTATGTAGGGTGAGTTGCATGTGTGATGTGGGTAGATTTTGAATTCCTCCTCTTATTAACTTGCTTCCCTACTGATAAGTCTCAGCTGCATTTGAACCTTTTGAACTTTCTGTGCCATGAACCTGAGTGCCTTTTGGTAAGTCTGTGTTTAAAGTTGGAATAAAACACTCCTTAGGTGAAATTCCCAGGCCTTTTTTGGAAAACTTGTACATGTTAAAGGGGGCTTGCTTATTAAGTGGCATATTCTAGTTCCCTCCCTCATCACACATGCAAAAATGACTACAGGCAAAGCGTTAATTCATTTCTTTATCTCCTCTTTTTGAAGCCATGTACTGTTTGGAATAGTTATATTTAGCAAATATTACTCATGATGTGGTGCCTTGATCTTATAGAGAACATATAGTGTATCCATTCTGAGCATATTTGATAGGGTTGCTACTCAGCAGTGTTCTTCTAGCTGTGTTGTACAACCAGAAACCAATGTTGTAATACAGTAGATATCATGTGTGGCATGGAACAAACATCTTCGAAGGCCTGGCCAGGAGGAGTCTTTTCTGAGGTTCAGTCAATGAGTCTCAACATACATGAGCAAGACATGTATGTTGTATGGTCTTTTGTTTCTGTCTTTGCATTACTACAGTCTATCTTGATTTGAGATTGCATTTCTTTTAATTTGAAAGTTTCAGACAAAGTGAGGTTCTCCAGAAATGAAAAAAAATAAAAAAGTAAAACAAAAAATCTTTTTTTTTTTTTTTTCAACCATAAACACAACATTACTTCGGCTTTGCAACCTCTAATTGACTTCAGAGTAAGAGAGTCCAGCCACATTTTATTTTTTGGCTCCCGAACCATGCCCCGACTTGACTGCCGAAATAAAATCAGTGACAAACAGCTAAGACATAAGTTCATGACATTGCATTAAAAAAAAACAAAACACTGAATCCAAACACGAAATGCTTTTATCTCTCAATTTGCAGGACTATGAACAAACATCTCCAATTATGGAGTAGCTCACCAGCAGGCACTCTGTCTCCTGGCCTGCCCGAATGGCTCTACACCATCACCACTGTACCTCCATTCAGTCCAGTCTTTATACATTTAGAACTCCTGTCTCTGGCGTACTGACTGAATTTCATTATAGCATGCTATTACATGAGCAAGCTGCTGGGCTGGCCTCGGGATGAGAGGGCCAATCAATACAGTCAGTATCTGCCCCCTATGATGTCTGTCGCCTGTGTCAGCCTCGCTATCTGTAGTAGATCTTAAGGATTAAGGGGGGCCCTTCTTAAGACACTTCTCTTTGCTGTGAACTGGCCGGCCAGCAGGGCCCGTGGGGGCTAGACCCAGTAATGCTGATCTAGCATGGGCTGCATAGGGAGTGCCAGCAGGATGTTGAGAGTGACTTACTCACATAAAAAGAGGAGATGGAAAAACAAGAGCAAGATTATGTCACAGGGGAGGGAGGTGAAGAGGCCAACAGAGCAGCTGTAACATGAAGAGACTGATAGAGATGAGCAAGGAGGAGAGGAAGGGTTGATGGTGTAGGGGGGAAATTATGGGTAAACAGAGAGCAAGGCAAAGAGCAACAAATGGAGGAATAAAAGACAGTGAATAGTAGAAAGGAGATGAGCAGAAAGGAGGATAAGCACCGGCCAGGAAATGCAAGACCCTATGTAATTTCTCTAATCCTCCTGGCATTTATACTTTCACCAGACAGATAACAAAAATGAAAAATAAATAGAATTTTTCTTTCTCTCAGACTGGGTACAGTATTTTCTTATAAATCTGTTGGAAAAACTCAATCAAAAAAAATAATTTCCCAATGCCTGTTGCTGAGTCAGCAGATTTAT
>JAVQJG010207397.1:0-16766 GCA_036024015.1 Craterocephalus amniculus
GCTGATAATAATGTGATTTATTGTAGTATAGATAAGAGAAGCACTTTTCCTCAGATTCCAGCTGGTCTGTAGTAAGATGGCCGCCAATGATGCCATCCGGCACCCCGCCATGAAGCATCTATGGTCTGACTCACCCAGCAGCAGCCGGGGCGGCGCCTCACTATAAAACCTCCGCTGCTTTTTCTCCACACTTTTTCTTCCTGTCCTCTGGCCGAAACGTCTCAGTCCTTCGAGGTAAAATCTAACGGTTCTTCTCCAGTCTTTATAGGTGTGACTGTCTGGATTTGCAGGCGATTATTTGGGATTATTGTCTTGTATTCAGGGCCCGTTAAAGTTTCTTTTATCAAGCAAAGCATGCCTGTTGGTGATAGTTTTAACAGGATTTTGTTGAAGCACTGACATGATTCCTGATGCAGTTCAGTACTACTTCTGATAAGATTTTTGACAAGTTTGTGATCTATATCTCCTTGGTTTGTTCTGTTCAGAACTTTTTTGAAACTTTTATTACTTTAGGCTGAAACTAACTTTTTAAGACTTGTGTTTAAAAGTTGAATAAGCACATACTGTGTGCTCGTTTTTTTCAGTTATCTCACATTTGATTCTGTTTTATTGCATCTTTCTTGGATTGCTGAACCTGTGGTTTACTGTGGGGTGTTTAAGGGTGTGGTTGGACTGTGGACATGTACACACATGTGCTCTGCTCCTACAGGGTCCTCTCTTATTACTTGCTTTGAATCCCACCGTTGTGGGCCTCCCATTTCTCAGCTTGTTCAAGTTTTCCATTCCCTCTTGCACTAATAACAGAACCTCAGTTTTCCCTCCTACTTCTCCTTTTTAATACTGTATCTGCAAAGCCTACCACTTACAAAGGCTTGAACTTTTGGGATTTTCTTTAAGGAATAAATTGACTGTTACTGTTATCATTTTTTAACAACTTAATAACATACCCTATGATACCATAAGTGCTGCTTATGAGCTTCATTTCGTCAGGGGGAGGAGTGCTGGAAAGAGAGCTAAGCATTGTTCCTATTCATCACACCCTCATGCCAGACTCTTTTGCAAGACAGTGTCTCCTGTTTAATTTGCCAAAGATTTCTTTTCCTTTGTTTATATATCTAAATAAATCTCATTAAAGTTTGTGAAAGAAATTGTTAACAAAATGAAAGCCAGCTATTGTTTTACACAAGATTCACTCTGAGATAATCTGGCCTTTTGAGTTTGCTCAAATCCTTTTAAATACTCTGAATGTCAAAACCAAAAAAAGTTTATAGTCTCTCATTATTTAATAAAGTTTTAAATGAAGATTGTCAAACATAAGGCTAACCTTGATGCTATTACTGATTCTTTTCTGCCATAATGTTTTTTCAGTCTGAACACATTCCAGCAACCATGCCTTCAGAACTGGAGACAGCCATGGAATCACTAATCAAGGTGTTCCACCGTTACGCCGATAAGGACGGCACCAGTGGCAAACTGAGTCGGCGGGAACTCAGAGAGCTGATGGAGAACGAGCTCTCCAACTTCCTGAAGGTGTGTAGGAGAGTGAAGCTAACTGAACCAAAATTTTCAACTCAGCTTGATACCTCCTTCTCGTCTTCTCTACTTTTACAGTCTCAGAAGGACCCTGCTGCTGTGGATAAGATCATGAAAGACCTGGACAGCAACGGCGACGGCCAGGTGGACTTTGAAGAGTTTGTTTCTCTGGTTGTTGGACTTTCTATTGCCTGTGAGCAGTGCTACCAGATGCACATGAAGAAGATGGCAAAGAAGTAAATCGCAGCAGAAGAGAAGAGACCAAAAAACATTTCAGTTTTTGTTAAGATTGTTTTTGTCCATTAAATACATTGAACCATTTCCAATCTCTTGTGTTTGTGGTCTTCATTCAGATAAAACCACCTCTAGCTCGTTGAGTTCTTTCTTGCACTGACATTAAAATCAGGATGTGAGCCTAAAAGCAAAATGTTCTCCAACAGTTTAAGCTCAATCTAGAGATCTCACTGCCTTGTACCAGGTGTGATAATATCATTTCCTCTCATATTTTGTACCTACTGAGAAGGAAAAGGCAGGTGAACCTTACACTTTTTCCTTGATAAGTCCCGCTTATCATTTCCCTGAGGAATCTGCAGAATGTTCCAGGCACTAACACACCCCTCTGTGAGGCATAAATGCTCAGCTGATGTTGCAACGCTCGAAATCATGATGCATTCAAGAACAGATACAGAAGCCAATGGGGTAACTTGATAAAGTTTCACTAGATGCTTTGATTGTTGAGCAAGCCCTCAGCAAAGTTCAACTGTGGAGTGTCTGAGTCACAAGAGGCAGATCAGCGCAGCCTTGTTTTCCTTCTGACTAACTTCTTTTCATTGTCATTCTGGTCTGTTGAAAGTCTGTTCACAGCAGAGAGGAAAAGGCAACCCTTCTGATTTGACCCTAAACTAATCTCCAGCGTATCAGTTTTATAAAGGCAACATCCACCAAAGCAATCTTTCATTTAGATGGGAAGAATGATCTAAGTAGATAAAGTGTAAACCACTCTTATACTGACGAGTTCTTGTCTGTGCCCAAGGAAACCCAGCCTGAAAGACGAAACTCAGGGGAAAATACTTCATGAGTTTATGACAAACTGTGGGCACGGCCATGGTTACAAGCCAAACACTGAAATTGCTAGGTTACAGTCTGCTGACTGTGAGCGTGTGTGTACATATACAAGCGCCACACCCTAGTGACCCACAGCTGAGTTTGGAATCGGGATTTCCGACATCACTGACTGTTTTTTCAGTGTTCCTTTTGTGTAGTTGACATGAGCTCTGCTAATCACAGATCCCTGCACTCACGGCATTTAGATATGTTCATTTACACTCCTGTTGTGTGCTTCTTATATGCCCTGAAAAAATAACATAACGATTTTTTTTCTAGTGTAGTAAGTCTTTCAAGAGGCTGGACACAATCTGCAACAATGGGGTACAAATCAAGTAATGTTTCCTGAGTGTGTACCCTTGTTCCAAACACTGTCAGACACCAAAAATCCTTAGTACTGTCGATATGTTTTCCTGTTATTTGAGTCATTCCTTGTGAGGGTGTGTTGGTGTGAGCTCAGAGATAGGCAAACATTCACAAAAGCTATACCACACCTAAATGGACACCCAGAGAACCCACACACACACACGTAACAAGTAAAGAAATTGTACTTTTTAATATGCTACCTTTACATCGCTACAATAGTTAATGTTTTATGTCCAGAAAGTTATAAAAATGTATTACATGCATGCGGAAAAAGAAACTACAGTACCAAGCCAGGGAGACTACTTGTCTTCTTTAGTCTGCAGGACACAGCATTCATATTTTTTTCAAATTTTAAGTAATTTGACCATAATATTACTTTACAATTCTCCATTAAACCCCTTCTTTATATTTAAAATGAGTGACTTTGGCATCTTTGGCATAGGCAGCTTATGCATCTGTGATGGCTCCATCAGTTCTTAGGAAATAAAGGTTAAAGAGCAGCGTTTCTCACAGGGAAGGCCTGGTATATTCAACAAGAAAAATCCTAGACCACATGCTGCATCAATCACAGAGGCATGGCTTCACAGAAAAAGGGACTGGGTGCTAAAGTGACCAGCCTGCAGACCAGACTTATAAAAATATGATAATATAAATATATTAATACAAAACATTTTAGTGTATCAGCAACAAAGTCCCTAAACTGGAATCCATACGTAGAGGGGACGCTACATAATGGTTAATGTCACACTGTTTTAGCGATGTGCTGCTGCCACCAAATTTTAAATGAGCATTTTGCATGAAATTGTTTGAAATTGAATGGTTTTAATATCTGATATATTTTTAATGATTTATGGGGTGTAAGAAATGGATTTTCAAATCATTGTATTTTGTTTTTATTGCACACAGCATTCCAACATCATTGCCATATATCTTCTCTGTCCCCCTTATCTTCAATGCTTGATTAATTTATATGAAAACAATTACAAATAAAAATTCTGTAAAATGTCAGCACCGGCTTTTCGATTGATTTCTGACATTTTCCTGATTGATTGAATTAAAAATGCAAAGAAAGAAAGATATATCTGCTTAGAATTTATTGGATTTTCCTATTGCTGATAAGAAGATTAACTTCACCATATGATGAATCCTTCCTCAGCTACGCTTTTTGGCTGGGATTGATTTCCTGTGTTTTTCTCTTGAGTGTGCTGGCAAACCTGTTCAACTTCCTGATAGAAATGAAAGATGTAGAAGTAGCTTTTCACTATTCAGCTTTTTTAAGGCTGAGCTCCACAACCTGTGGAACAAATCCTTTTCCCAGTGTACGCTCCAGTGCCACTAGATGGCATAAAAGTCTAACTGTAACTATGAAGTCTGCTTTGAACATTTGATTTGAAACATTTTAGCTGTACCACAAATATCTCTAAATGAGTAACAGCTGGATATGATACATGTTGGATGTTCTCTTCTGAATTTGGAAGCTCTGAGTCAGTAAGACGAAGACAGGACAACGGGCAAAAGCCTGACTGAGTATTTCCCTTCAGGAAGGAAGGATATCACGGTATAAGATATGATATAAACAGTAGTGAAAGCGTTATTCAGTCATTAATATTCACCGTTCAAAACTTTAACAGCAATTGTGCTCTGCATAGACAAAGTAGGAGAAGAAACAACAGACCACACACAGAAAATAAACAAAAATGAGGTTGCCACAGTGCTACCTTGTTGTTTTGTTTTTGTCTTTTTTTTTTTGTTTTTTTTGTTTTGGGGTTGTTGGGGGTTTTTTTTTGCCTATTTGACTTAAACTACAGGGACATGACTGTGACTCACAGAGCATCCCGTGAGGAAAGTGGAAGCATTGGGACCATAACAATCAGAAGACAGTGACTCACTGTACCCAATGTTTTCACTTTAGAGTCACATGCCTCTCAAACAAGTACGATTAGAAAAAAGAAGTCTACTGCACACACAAACACCCAGAAGTAGTAAGTGCAACTCGCAAATACTGTATCCTGTAATTGAGAAGTGGATAGAAACAAAAATCCACGCTTAATTACAATGTTGTGCAAAACTCTCAAGTCACCCCGCATTTCTTTGTGTAATGTTTCCAAGAATGCAGACGTTCATGTGATCTTCCAAAGAGGTCTTGAGCTCTAGATCTGCAGGCTTTGTGAAGATCTTTATCTTACAAAGCTTTTCTTCTGGTTATTGACTTCTCTTTTTTTCATGAATCACATAACACTGATCAATGAATCATAAAATACCCCATGTGAGTATAAAACAACGAGCTGGGGAGTAACTATTTACATACGACCACACATCTTCTGCTGCTTGACCAGAGGGAATAAGCACCTATTCTAGACAACTGTCTAAGCCCCATGTGAGAATTAACCAGCCGATCCAATGAAGGTTGCTTTATGTGAGAAAAATACAGACTGAAAAGAGAAAAAACGAAAAAAGAAAAAAAACAGACTACTTGCTACTACTAAGCTATGGAAATTAATGCATTCATGACAATGAAATTGACAAACTCTAATTTGCATCACAAGTGTCTCCAAACTTGTAATCATTAAGTCTGCCTGATTACACGGTGACAAGCAGTCACTGGGTTGTTCCAGTCAGCTGTCCTTGACTAAAATGCTTTATCCTCCACTGCTCAGTTATAAGTTGCTTTGGATAAAAGCATCAGCTATATGACTTTATAGTATAGTATCAAAGGTGATGTAAAAATCTTTTTAAAAAGCCAGACTGGTACTACCACAACGCATTTATGACACACCACAAAGCTTCTGGCAGAATGTCCTTTGGACACGTGTGACAAAAATGAAGCTTTTTGGCAAGGCACATTGGTTTGATGTTAACGGATGCAAAAATAAAGCACACCAAGAAAAGAAGACTGTCTCTACTGTGAGACATGCAGGAGGCTCTGTTATATTCAGGGGCTGATTCTCTGCATCTGGCGCATGGTGTCTTGAATCTGTGCAGAGTGCACTGAAACCTCAAGATTATCAAGGCATTCTGGAGCACAATGTGTGGCCTAGTGGCGGAAAGCAGGTCATGGGCCTTTTAACAGGATAATGACCCAAAAAACACAGCTAAAAACATCCAGAAATGGCTGAGAGCAAAACACTGGAATAATCTGAAGCGGCCTTCTGTGAGTCCCGCTGTAAATCCTATCAAACATCTGTGGAAAGAGCTGAAACATGGTGTCTGGAGAAGACACCCTTCAAACCTGACACAGCTGGAGCAGTTTGTGCACAAGAGTGGGGCAAAATACATGTTAACTGGTGGAGAATTCTCACTGAATGTTTTCTTCAATAAAAACTTGTTTTCTATCATTTTTGTCCACGTCTGTATATGAATATCTTTGAACCACCAAATGTTATTTCGAAAGTCATTCTTAAGAAATGACAAGAAACATGAGGAGGATTCAGACTGTAAGGTATAAAAGTCATCAAGGTCAATATTTACTCTCAAGCTTGCTACAATTGTACAAACTGTATTAATTACAAACTGTATTTATTCTGTGCCTGTGCAAATTTCAGTTAATCCCTTTCCTTATTTCCCATTTGCGAAGACCGTATATAAAAACAATGAAGGGTAGCTCAAGACTCTTTTATGTGGTTACAGTTTGTGTTTATTTTAAATGCTTAAAAGATTTGTTTAGGATATGTTGCACATGAACATCCACATAAAGCCCAACACACACAACAAAAAAAGTGCTACATAAAAATGATTCAATCTTTTGTAGTGAATTAAAATCTTATGAAAGACTTGTTTCTGCAAGGCTCCAGACTAAAATGGGTGAAACAAATTGTGGAATTTTTTTGAAAGGATGAACAAAAGTGACCTCTAAATAGAGCAGCTGTAAGCAACTACATCGTTACAAGAAGGGATTCAGTTTGAACAGTAAATGTTGTTTGCCTCCATCCCAACAAGAGTCTTAAATAAAGATGCCCTTTCAGGTTCATGCTTTTTCTTTAATTTCATGCATATATTTACACTCATTAGAGTAAGATATCAAATGGAAGATCATATAGGATCGAATCACAGAATATAAGATCATATAGTTTTATACTGTAAGCAACATACAATCCCAAAAAGAAACATTTTATGATTCTTAATGCCATTCTTCAGCACTGTGTAAATTCTTCTTGAATGCGAACATGCTTTGTAATGTTATACTGCAACATTACAGATCTTAAAAGGATACGTTTGAAAATGAAGAAGTAACAATGCAAGGAGGAAGAAAGGGGAGTGGTTGGAGATGAGAGGAGCCTTTATGAGGGAGGGATGCAGGGTGCGGTCATGTATAAAGCATCCCTCACACCCATCTCTACATCACTGCAGCTCCACTTTTTACCATCTGATCTCCTTCAAACTCAGCCTTGGTGAGTAGAAAAACTTAATAATGTTGATTTAGTTGGAACGATTTTAATTCATGACTTTGATAGGAACTTTTCTAATATAGTGTGTCTTAGTTTTAAACACTTCAAACAAAAGCAAGTGCACAGAAGTATTGGTATCTTTGCATTTTGCCTTTATTTTGAGCAAGCAACAATCTAACATTTTTTGCTCAAGAAAATCATTTCACAACAAATATTGCCTGTTTGGCTTCAGTGCCAGCTATCAAACTAACATCAGCCAAGTATGAAATGTTGTTGATGAATGGCACAATGTATCAGAACTAATCCTCAGCTCTTACCATTAATTGGAAACAAATTAAACACGTGAACAATAGCAAAGTATTGGATATGTGCTGTCTTCCCTTCAACAATTCCCATTTGTTTACAAATCCTATGATGCCACAGTTTCCTCTGCTAACCACACTCCAGGGAGGGAACAGCACCATCTGAGTCACAATGCGACCACAACTGACTCTAACATTTATGGAGTCAGTGGAAATAAAAAACACTGTTTAGACACACTGAAAGCTGAAGTGGCTTCTGAGACATCACTGAAACCAAGACCTGCTTCGTGTTGAACTGAGGTTCCTGCAGAGATACAAACAGTTTCCATAACAGAGTCCAGTGGCAGAGATGTTGCATTAGAGACCCTTAACAAAGGAACAGTGGGGCCCTGGTGGAAACATGGGTTTGTTTTTATCCGTCTCCATGGAAAAACAGGAGGAAGAACACTGGCAAAGATAAAAGCAATGATGTAAGCCACAGACTGCTCCTAAAAAAATGTACATATTCCTTGATTTTAAATAAGAAATAGAAAAGGCATTTACAGTGTTAAAAACTATTGCTTCATTACCATTTTTTTAAAGTTCCAGCAAGATATGATGCCTTCCCCTATAACCACTCCCAGCTTGTGGATACAAACCATGTCCATTGTTAAGATTCCAATTTTGACCACAATACCACAAGATTCATTTCCATCAGTTAATATTAACAAACCAAGACTTTTTCTCTAGATTGAGTCATTACAATATCAAATTAAATTTGATGTTTATTCTTGACCAAAGCATTCCTCTAAATGATTAACTGTGTAGAATGACAGAAAATGAGGGGTGAAATCCAAATATATTACATGTCTCACTAATTTGACTTTGTGTATGTGAACTAGCTACCACCATGTCTGACATCCAGAAGGCTATGGCCCTCCTCATCACCTCCTTCACTAAATATGCCGGCAAGGAGGGAGACAAGGACACCCTGAATAAGGAGGAGCTGAAGGATCTTCTTCAGAATGAATTTGGAGAGATGCTGTGTGTAAGTGACCTTTAACCTTTGTTTATTTCAGCCCCCAACACCCAGTAAAATCTAGTCATCTGGCAACCTGTTAACTGGAGCTTTGCATTTAGGAGGTGGTGTAGGGACGATGGCATATAGCCATTAAGCTGGGTGAATGGAGAGATCACTCCAGAAGCTATTTTCCATGTTATTTTAATTTATTTCTAATTATCCAGTGGAATATGTAATATTAAAAGGTCAAATTTTTGACAAAATAAAGGTGCAAAAAACAAAAAAGTCAAAGCAGTTAAAAACTGTGTCATCCTCCCTCACCAAGGCTAATTTAAAGCCCTTCATCACCCGTGGCTGCCATTTGATACACCTGGTTACTGCCGCCCACTGTGATGATACAAAATAAAAAATGCAAGTCACAAAAAACAACAAATGGCCCAGACAGGTGGAATACACCAAAATTGAACATGTGACTTGTGCCTCTTTTTACACATAGTAAAGCCATTTGGCATTTTTCTTTGTTTTATGTGATTCACAGAACTTAACAACATAGTGATTTAAATAAACTCGCAAATGCAGTAATGTGTATAAAATTTCTCCCACAGAAAGCCAATGACAAGGCAGCGATAGACCGCATCTTCAAGGACCTGGACACAGACAAGAACAATTCTGTGGATTTCAGGGAGTTTGTTAACTTGGTCTGCTGCCTCACCCAGATGTGCCATGAGTACTTCATCGGCAAGAGATAAGTATTCTAAGCGCCATCTTGAGGCCAGCTGGGAAAGCTGCATTTCTGCAAAAAAGATCATAAAGCCACAAAAATCATGTTGTGATGCAAAATTAAATAAACTTTTTTTCTCTCTGAAACACTGCAGTTGGCAACTTTGTGTTTTACAGCACTGTTTAATTTACAATGACTTCTTTTTTTGCTATTTCACTCTTTATGTCGGTTTGCTTAATGCATTTCATGCCTTGCAGCATGATACACTTCAGGAAAAGAGGCCATAGCATCCAGGTTTTGACAGGGATCAAGTTACTGATGATTTTTATATCAAAGAGATGAACAAATAAAACATATTACCCCTCATTTACCCTCTTTTTCAAATCAGTCTCTGTAAACCCCTGCAATTCTGATATTTTCAGACCAGCCCAGCTGATAACAAAAGCCAAGCAACAAAATCAAATCCAAAAGTAATTTCAAAGCGACTTAAATCCTCCTTCTTATGCATTCTGGTTCTTTGTTTGAACTTTAATAAGTCACTTGGCTACATATGTCTGAATGTACTGAGTTGCAAGAAGCACCTGAACAGATAAAAACTGATAGATCATATATGAAACTCTACATGTTTTCTTACATACCTTTGAGTATGACTGTCACATGTCTCTTTGCACCTTTTAATTAAACTTTCATCACTGAATTGCTAAAAAGAAATTTAAAAGTCTCCTTTAGGATATTTTACAGTACATCTAATCTAACCAGAAAGATTATATCTTTTTAATCACACCCTTGGATCCAAAGTAACTAACAAGGGAAGGACATAATGCTGAGCAATAAGGTCCACTTTCTTTCCCATGTTTACTGGGAGAAGTAAACTGGGGATGCTGGGGACCTCTAAAGGACCATCCAAGATGTGCTTTGTTTTACATCAGTGCAACTATGTTCATTCATTTATGGATTCTATTCAAGCATCTTTAGAGCTGGTGTGTTGCCTATATAGGAAAGACAGAAAAATCTGAACCCCAATACATCAATTTAATGTTATTTATGGCAAAGGAATTAATATAGACCAACCAAATTGGCGATACTCGTTTATTTGATCAAACTAACAATAAAAAAACACACATAGTTACACATTATGTGATGTCAAAGTGTGAACCACCAGAGCAGGAAGGGATGTGAAAGTATAGACCAGACTTTCAGTGACGCTTCCGGTAGGTCACGTTGTGTGGCCGTGTCCCGTGACGCTACCGAGGGGCGGGCTATCGTCAACAGAGTCGGTCTGTGTTGAGCTAACGTAACTGGGGGACAGAGACCGAGAGTTGTTTTGAATTTGCTAGAAACACCGACTGGAGGAGGGGGTTAGTGCCTGTTAAGAAGATGGCGGATGTAGAAGGCGATGAAACTCGGTCGGCTCTCCCCACGGCATCCCGTAATGGTCCGGTTGTGGGTTCGTCGGCGGGCCAGAACGCGGCCACGGTAACGTCAGGTCCACGGATGGTTAGGATCGTCAAGTCGGAGTCCGGCTACGGCTTCAATGTTCGTGGTCAAGTCAGCGAAGGAGGGCAGCTGCGGAGCATCAACGGGGAACTGTATGCTCCTCTCCAGCATGTCAGCGCCGTTTTGCCCGGAGGTGCTGCAGACCGAGCCGGGATAGTGAAGGGGGACCGGATCCTGGAGGTGTAAGTCACTGTCTATCCGTCCAATTAAGACGGAGCTTAGCAAGTGAAGCTAGCCACTCACTTCAGCCTGGATGTTAATCCAATTTCAAGCATGTTTTAATATTAGCCGTGTTCTACGTGACTTGTGTATCAGGAGAAATAAAAGCAGAAATGAAACCAAACAGTTAATTGTTTAGTTTTCAAGCATTTTAACTCAATTAATTGGGAATCTTCTCGGCTGAGGTAGCGGTGGTGGGTTAAGTGAAAGGCTAACCAGCTTACATAAGTTGGACAACAGCCTGTGCATGTTGATTAGCTTTAGCTTGCTAGCAAGCCAGGTAGCTACTCTCACTAGCTACCTGCGCAGTTTATGTTTAGGAATACATTAAAACAGCAGTTCAGTTTGCATATTATTATCATCATGCATGTGTTATTGTGTAAATTCGTTTCTTCAGCCTTATGTGGACAGTGGATAGAGTTGTCCATCAGCATCATTGTAAGAGTGTCGGTGCTAGTTTCCTTTTTGAGACCTTCACATCCGTCGTGTTGTTTAGATGAGAGGGTTTGAGTACTGTCTCTTGGATTTGGTCTTTATCATTGTCTGTATCCTTGAATGAAAATGATAGTTGTGTCTTGGATATATTATTTAGGAGAGTCCTTGTGTCGAGAAACTGTCATATAGGGAGCTGAAGCGATTACTGGAAAAAGGAACAGACCTTCTTCCCATAAGGAGCTGAATATTGAATATTTTCTGTTTTATTCCGGTCCTTTATCTCTCAAGATATATGTAAAAGTACAATTTAGCATGGAATGTACTTCCCACAGTGGTACTTGACGTTTCTGTTTGTCGTTTAGGCTCATAATAACTGAGTCTATGATAACCCCCCCCAACACACGCACACACACACACTAGTGCTGCAAGCCTTGACCCTAATAATGGTCAATCGCTGAAATGCGTAAAATTACTTAAATGCTTCTAGTAAATAGCTGTAAGCAGATCCCATAGTTGCATACCTTTTTTTAAAAGTCTATGTTCATTTTTGTGTTGCTCAGCATTTGAGCCATCATCATGTTTGAGCTGTGAAAATATTTTCATGTTTGAACATGATTATAGGCTAAACTATGAATAAGGAAGAACAGAAAATGGGGAACACTTGTCTACTTGTACTTGCTGAGACATCAGCTTGTTTTCACGCCAGCCTGTTTAGTGCATATAAGCATTAAATGTCTTGGGTCATCTGACGGAACCAATATGTCATGTGATATATTAACTAGTTTGACCATTTTCACAAAAATCAGGTGCTTGACTCTGACCAATGCCAGCATATTGTCTAAATGGGGTTTACACAAAGCAGTTGATAATGTTGCTTTTTAGTCTTTGACTCTTGTGCTAGAGTTTGTTTTGTGTAAAGCATCAGATTTTCATTTTTTTCTTATTAAAATACAAAATTTAAAGTAATTGGTTGCTCTGCTCATGTTTAGGTACACGAGAGAATACATTATGCTATGTTCTCAAAAGATTTGGTTAATTGATGAGCCATTATTAGACGAGTTGTCTACTCATATATTAAATTTTTATGCTCTGCTAAAGTATTGAGCAGAAGGAATATAGATTAAATTTAGACTTTTTACCAATCAAACTATTAGCTATTAATACAGTACAGCTGCAGCACTAATTCAGTGTAAATATTCATTTCTATTTTAATAAATGTCCAATCTGCACTGTAATTCTGACACATCTTTCTGACAGATATTGATGTGGATCTGTATTGAGTGACAAATGTTGCTATGATTAGAAAAGTGGTAGTTAATCTGTATCAGGCTGATCAAATGTCATTTTTAAGTAATAAGTATCAGTCACTAATTAATTCATAAGGTTCAAAGTAGAAACATTTGCAGGATCGCTGTTCCTAATGACTGTTACTTTGGACAACACAGAGTTCATGATTTTTTCAGTTAATAAAATAACTGATTGGTGGAGACATCTTTCATTATTGCAACTTGAAAACTGGTAGCTTGTCTTTAACGGTGGATTCCCATCAACTTAAAATTGAATTCAATTTAAATAGGTTCTAGTGAAAAGGGCAATGCACAAAGGATTAAAGCAACAGCCAACAGACATCTGTTTCCAAAAGGGAACGAGGAGAAACCCTTTAAGATCTAGAGATAAAATAGTTAGATTGTTGAGTGTGCAACTGTTAGCAATCCTCTTGCAGATACATTTGCAGATATTTTGATTTTTTACAATCCAGATTTATTAAACTGACCAGAATCTCATATATACATGCAGAATCTCTATTTTTATTTTCTTTCTTCAGTAATATGCCTCAGACTAATGAGGATGCCGTGGAAAAAGGATATTTTTATCTGTTTTTTGTTATCGCTCAAGACCAAAAGTAGGATTGCCAATGAGATTAATTATAGTAGTCTGCCTTAACCTGCAGTGTAAGCTGCCTAATAAGGAGAACATTATTTGCTTGTGAAAATGCAATGCTTTCTCTTTTTTAATGTATTGTATTTTTTGTCTGATTAATTTATTTTTCTTCAAAAAGTTCACTTTATTGATCAATTGGGGACATTTAGCCTTGTGATATGTTATTTTAAAATCAGGGTACAGAAATTGTATTTTATCAGAAGTGAAAAGTCACAGTAGGACGTATCTGACATTATTTAATCAACCCTGACATTTTTTATCAAAAATATTATCACCAGCTATTAAAAACCTGGAATTGTTTCCAATGAGTGATGTTGATAAGTGACACTTATTACCCTTAGTTCTTACCTTTTTCCTCTTTAATGCCCTCCTGTCCTCAGTTTTGCTGTTCAGTTGAACTGATCTGATCTGAAGAATTCTGCTGTGTCAGCATCTGTTCCCACAACAAACTAGCTTTTCCACAGCTCCTGCCATTCACATTTGTTTCACTTTTCTCCCTTTATTCATTTGTCCTACTTCATTGAAACATGTTAATATACTCTTATGCATTTATTATAAATAATAGACATGGTATATTGTTAGATTTAGACACATGCTCCTGCTGTCCCTTTCCCTTGTCTGTCCAACTGTTCTGAAAGGCAGATTAACAGAGACACCTGATGCTGCTGCCATCTGCCTTCATCAAAGCCAAGAAGGGAGGTGTCTCTCGGCACCAAAGGAAAGGGAAACAGTAGCTCTGCCCTGACTACTCCCAACTCTTAGTTAATCAATGCTGGACCATTGTCCTGCATTGCCTGAAAATTTTCCGCATTATAAAAAGACTATGATTGCAGTTAGAGGAATGCTTGTAACGCTGCAAAGTGAGACTGCTGTTATAATTATGGATTCAAAGATCAGTAGTTCCAGCAGGGATTCAATTATTACATGTGATATGAACTGTATAAAAGGGTCTTAAAACAATTTCTTAATTCTGTCACAGTGGGCTCGTAGTTAGCATGGTGTCATGTGAATCAGTTTACTACATTTTAGATTAGATTGAAATGTACCACTTTGAACTAACAAAGGATTTGAAACTCTTTGCTTATTTTTTTGCATGTTTCTCACAACCCTTTTTCTGCTTGTGTTTCTCTTGCTTACCTCCAGTAATGGTGTGAGCGTGGAAGGAGCAACCCATAAGCAGGTGGTGGACCTGATCCGTGCCGGAGAGAAGGAGCTGGTCCTAGCCGTGCTGTCTGTTCCACCTCAGGAAGCCGATGGATTAGAAGGAGGAGAGGATGTCCAACCCAACTACGATTACAGTGACAAGCAGGCTGTGCCCATTTCTATTCCCACATACAAGCATGTAGAGCAGCACTCTGAGAGGTTTGTGGTGAGTGTGCTTTTCACTTACTACCATAAGATTAAAAATAGATGAAAATTAGTTTTTTGTGAGTAGAAAAGGTAAAAAGGGTTTTTTTTTGGTCACTTTGTAAATATTAAAAATAAGATGTTTAAAAGCTTCTCTAATTCTGTTTGTTTTTTGTTGTTTCAATGGCCACAGGTGTACAATGTGTATATGTCAGGTAGACAGCTGTGCTCTAAACGCTACCGTGAGTTTGCCATTCTGCACCAGAACCTGAAAAGGGAGTTTTCCAACTTCAACTTCCCTAAGCTTCCCGGTAAATGGCCCTTCTCCCTCTCCGAACAGCAGCTGGATGCTCGTCGTAGAGGCCTGGAGGAATATCTGGAAAGAGGTAGGCTGATGTGGATAAAACGATTTTTAAAGGTTAGATTTCAATTCATTTTTTGGGTATTTATCCATGCATTGTGAAGGAAAAATAAAATTTTCCCAATTTCCAAAGTTTATGTTCACATATGACCAGGACATTTTTTTGCTAAAAGCCTATCCATGCATGAGTATTGTGCGGTTCAGATGGAAATCCCACCATGTACCAGCTGTCATTTTTTTTATAGCCCTCCTGAAATACTTCACATCTGAGCATAGACGGTGTTATTTAGTTGCTCTGTGATCAATTTACTCTGAACCTTTCCATTTCTCTCCACCTTTTCCTCCGTTTGTTTCTAGTGTGTTCTGTCCGGGTAATCGGGGAGAGTGACATCATGCAGGAGTTTCTGTCTGAGTCAGATGAGGTTTGTGTTACATTTTGTTTCTCATTGATTTTTTGTTGGTTGTTTTATTTTTAGTTACAAAGAAACAAGGAAAATGGAGAAAAAAGAAGGGAAATACATGTTCCAGGGCTTGACTAAGTTCTCATTTGTGCTTTCATTAGCTCAGAGCAAGCTATTTTAATCCAGTGATGCATTTGGGTGTCATCCTTGTCTTTTCACTGTGTTACTATAGTAACCCAGAAGGGGCAAACCAAACCCTGGTTGAGCTGGACCTTTTTGTTTTTGTTTTTTTTACTTATACTCTTGACAGTTTTAGTAATGAGCAAGCATGATTAATTTGTTGCTTCTTCAAGGGTGGATGGCTCAATGAAAAGGATTCTTTTGAATCACTGAATCATCAACTTGAAAATGTCCCTTTAGTAGCGAACGGTGCAGTATGTGTAGCAGATGCCGCGAGCATTAAGCAGAATATTTTACTGATGACCATAGTAACCATCCCTTGCTCTTTGCTGCTCTGAGGAAAATAATTTACTTCTTGGACCTTCCTCTGTGTGGATTTTCAAGAGCTCCTATTGTTGAAAGACAGATCCTTTTAGCATTTTTTTTTTTTGCGGTCATTTAAACACATTATTAATTTATCGCCGTGAATTTTTTTAACATGAGATTAACGCTGGTTCCATTTGAGCCAGCCTTTTATAGTTTTTCTCCATGATTTTGCAAACAACTCGTTAAGATAAAAAACTACACACAACAACGGATTTAGTCAGACCGGACATAAAACAACAAGCACGTTGCACACAGTTGTTCCCTGCTACTTATTCAGGCGTGCTTGCCAGCTAGACGCGAGGCTCTGTGTGTGGTGAGTTGTGATCACGAGAAAAGAAAGGAAACTTAAAGGAGCTAAAAGCGAAATTTTTCGCCGTTAGGCGGCGTACTGTGGAGCTGTCTCTCAAACCAAAACAAAGCCTGTGTCAATCAATGCCTCTCTACCTCTCCCCCAACCGAAAAACCACGCCCCTCTTTTTTTTTTTAAAGAAAAAAAGGAAAAACTCCTTTTCGCCTCATACAGTTTTACTTTATTTATTCATTTTAAACAGAGAGCATGTTTAAAATTATGTAGGCCTAAAAACAGTATAATTATATATTTTCTAAAA
>JAVQJG010207404.1:0-27627 GCA_036024015.1 Craterocephalus amniculus
ACAGACTGGCGACCTGTCCAGGGTGTACCCCGCCTCTCGCCCCTTGACAGCTGGGATAGGCTCCAGCACACCCGCGACCCACTTGGATTAAGCGATTCAGAAAATGGATGGATGGATGGAAGTACTGAATGTTATTTTGTCTTATTTTGAGTTTCATGCTGCTCCAAATTTTTTTAGTTTGTGAAAGGGAGCATCTTTCACTCTAAAACCAACATACATACTTTCATTTTTGATGGAGTCTTTCCAGATGTTCAACAGGCACTAATGCACCCCCCATAGCACTATAGAAACTGGATTTTGAACTCACTGTCGATAACAATCTCAACTGTTCCCCTCTTTTTCATTTAGGAGAGTGTATAATTTAATTTAAATAATTCACATTTCAGCTGTCTGACCACAGAACAGTTTTCCATTTTGCTTTGTCATTTTAAAATTAGCTGTAGCAGGATTTCGCTATCACATTTACGTATTTTCTTCTTTGCTTTCACCTGCATATGTGGATGTTCACGGAGAATGATTTCTAAAAGTGTTCCATGCAACATGATTTTTCCACAGGAAAATCATGCCTGATTTTAATGCAGAGTCAACAGACATTATGCAGATTTTGTAACCATGCCATTTGTGCAGTGTGCTTAATCTTTTGATGATATCATGACCTGTAGGTGATGATATATTTGAAATATTTGCTCCCCATGTTCACATCTACAGCACTATGATTATTTTCTGGGAGCTTTCTTTGTGGGTGGAAGGCGCCATGACGGAAGCAAACATATAACAAGACAGTCCACAGTTCAGACTTAAAACTAAAGTTATGTTTCCATTAGATGTTCTAACCACATATTACAAATATTGGATTTTCCTTTTATATGAAACATTTTTTTGGAGACCATTAAGCAAAATATTTAAATCCATGTACTGTCTACACCAATACTGACTCTTTATTACCTTTTTGTAAACTATTCTTAATTCCCAGTTATCATTAATACGAAAATCATGAAATGACCAGAGATGAATTGAAGACAGTTCACTGTGGTGGTAAAAAAAGGCCATAAAATAGGCTCTATAATTTTAAGGGTATCAACGCATATATACATGATATAGATCACAATCCAGGCAGCAACTGCTTTCCCTTAAAAAAACAGATCAGAAATAAAATCAATCTATACATACATCATTTTTGGGATACATATATGTCTAAGGAATACAAGTTATGGCATCTCACTTTACTCTTTTTTAATTCTAAAGGTTTTTGACACCTGCCTCACACCTATCCCTCAACTGTGAGAAGACATGATATTTCTGAAACACACTTTACATTCATATCCAAACAAATGTAGGTCCTAAGAGCTTAAAGTATCATTTTTTGATTAAAATCATTTGATAACATGATTAAGTAGACAAAGTTCATAAAACACAGTCCCATTGCTTTGCCAACTTACTTTGAACAAAACTGATGCCATCACACAAGATGACAGAGGAACTTTGACAAGGGTCAATGAAAACTGGTCATTGTTTAACAACACAAATAGATCATATTCAATGGGGGTACCGTCGTTCTCAGTGAATTCTAAAGTACCTCAGATAGTGTGGACACCACACTACCTCCAAACCTGCCTATTTTTAACTCAGCTTCCTCCCACACAGGAATGGAGTGTGAAGTAGCTTATAAATCCACACGTCCAGGAGCGGCGTGGTCAAAAGGACAGTCACATGTGGATATGAATGCATATTGTTGGACTAAACTAGATTCTCACTAGTTAGTCAAATAGAAAAGCAGGTGAGCTGTGAAGAGGCCGCAGCTGAAGAGGTATAAGAGCAGAATATAAAACACAAGTTAACATGATTGCATAATCACATTTTGCTTTTTGAACATAAAAATATGCAAATATGCTAGAATTTAATCAAATTAACACATGGCAGAAGGCAACAAGAGACAATGGAATATCTTTCCATAGCCTATAGTCTGCACATTATATATGACTGCTCTTTGTCACCTAAAAATGACTTAGCAATCGATTCTATTTTTGCCCCTAACCTATAAATAAGCAGCTTTTTAAAAAACTTTGCAGATGTTTAAATGAAATTGGTCTTGAACTTTGTTCGTGCGACTACAGCTAACAGAAAGATGGTTCACAGTCTGATTGAAGCTTGAGGGGGGAAAAGGAATTAGCAGCAGCCTAAGGAATCGTTTCTGCATTTCTCTCAACATTGAAGACTTCTTTCAGCGTACCATGCTTGCGAACACAGCCGTGCTCATGTTAAGCTTATTAGTCACCCTGGATGCGATCTTGCAAGCTGAGGCTTTCAACACTTTCTAGTGGTGGCTTTACACACATACACCTACTCACTACCATGAAAGCATTTCTGCAAGTGCACATGCTCAGGCACAGTAACTACCACCAGCAGGTACATGGAAGCGACATGCGGCCAGGTGCTGAGGTATAAGCCTCAGAGTCAGTCTGTGCTAAATGAGGCAAGAGGGAAATATTTTTGTCATGTAGTTTGGCTGCTGTGAACACAACAAAGTCAAACAGGGCAAAATTACAGCCCTGGACTCATATCCATAATTAATCTGCCAAGCTTGTCACTCACTGAGAGTCATAGATCTGCTATTTTACCACCAAGGTGCCTGAAAAAGTTAAAAGGCGAGCACATTCTGCAAACTTTACATGTGTGCTGGAATCTCAGCAGTTTTTCAGGAGATATCAGGAGATTTAAATCTCTTTCCAGATTAGCAGATGTGTATGCTACTGTAAAACAGGCAAACCAGTTTACTGGTTTGTAATCATGCATCATAGCCTGGGTCATTGATTTTTATTTCAACAGCCATTTTAGAGTCAGAGACCGAGAGTCTTGCTAATTGTCTATTTCAACTGATCGTCTGTGATTTTCCTTCATGTATGTAAAATGTATGCCTGCTACAGTTACACTTTATGGAGATGCTGCATGCAGCAGACACAATTCTGAAGACGACGGGAAACATGCTGCCACGGAGGGGAGCTTGGTTGTAAGCTCTCTGACACCCCTTCCTACTTGGCCGTCGGAGCTGTTAAAGGTGTCGGGGCTGTTCACAGGCACTGTGTGTTTCACCAGCCAAGATGGCTTCCACATTTTTTCTATCATGATTAATTATGGCTTCTGATGGTAGTACAGTGAGAAAGTGTAAATTATTCCCACATTTTCTTGTGCCCTTCGTTCAGTCACTTTTGTGTAGGAAGATGCTATTGACGCCATCCATGGAGGGCGACCAAAAGGCATCTACACGGGGTGGCAAACTCTAGTGCCTATTAAGGGGTAGAAGTGGTGGTGGAGGGGGGGAGGTCCTTGTTGTGTGGGCTGAACCCAGTCCAGACTGCCAGTTGACAGGGTCGGATTTTCCAGTATGGAAGAGTCTTGTTTCAGTGGGCGAAGCTGGGTGTTGGGAGACTGGGAGCGAGGACTGCCCAGGGCTTGGAAGCTCGAAAGAGAATATTTCAAATAGACAAGCACCGTCTGTGTTCCAGTGTCACCAGCCCACCCGTCTGACAAACAGGGCCATGTCATCGCGCGTTCTGAGTAATTCAGGGATCACTTGTCACTTAAGAGATGTGGAGATTTCAAACGTCAAAGACGTCAGAAGTCCCGACAGCAGAAACAACACTTGAGGATATACAACATGAGATACAGAAAGCATTTAGTACAGTAAAAAACAAAAAACAAAAAAAACAGAAAACCCATATATTAAGAACATTAAGAATAAGAACCAGCATACCCGGCTGAAATGCAATCACAATACTGTTCTTTGCCTTGAAGCCTGAACAAAATCCATAAAATGTCTTCAAAAACACATACAGCACGCACAGCACAGAAAATCCTTAGTGTTGAAGAACAGGTTGAAATAAAATAATTCATCTGACAGATCATTTTGTGCATGTCGATATATTTAGTGCTGTCAGAGAGGACATCACAGAGAATGGCACTTACATCACAATGCAAAAACTGTTATCAGAGGAGGTACAGGTTTATGGTTCAAGGGCTCGTCCATTCATAGAGAACAAGCTCAGCCTCTCTGCCTGACACACTGATAAAGACAGCACAAATAAAACAGCTCCACAGCTCCATCTTTGCCTCTCCCCAAGGGAATAATATATCACCCATCTGAATGTGGCACATATTGAACCATTTCCAGCGTTGATGATTCATTTGAATAAATCAGCCTTTTTTATTTTGCCAACTTGAGCTGATATTGAAATAAGAAAAAAAAACCTGAAGTAACATTGTCATAGGAGAGGAAGCACAGGTGCTACAGTGTTCAACTGGTAATCCTAATCCCTTTTCAAGCAACAATTAATGACTACAGCAATAATCTTCACATGTATGTTGTTGCAATTCCTTTTTAACTGTCAACCGTCCTTAACCTGCCTAAGTCACATAGACCAAATCCAGGAGGATATGTTGCTGCAGGCAGATAGGATCTTATCCTGGATTTGCATAGATAAATGCATAGCAGTAATTCAAGCTGTGCAACGGAAAAGCATACTTTTGACCTGCAATAAATTCTCTAACAGACCACATACTATTGACTAAACCTGGTCTCATAAGTTTAATTTTCCAAGCTGAAAAACGGTTTACAACTTATCTGCATCAACTCTAATCAAACATGAAATATTTTAAAGGACAGGAGATAAATAACAAAAAAAAAACTTTCAATGTCTTCCATAAAAAGCTATGCGTACACAGGATCAGCCTATCGGCAAATATGAAAAATCAGCAGCTTGTGCAATGAAAGGGTTATATCCGTATTCAAGCTGAGAGACATACTCTAACATACACAGACACAAATCCTGTTGAGCTGAGCTGAGCAGAGATACCCTACCAGCCCTCCAAGGCACAATTAGGATTTCACGGGGGGAAGAAATCTACATTCCTGCACACATGAAAAAAGTCGTTTCTCCCTCTCTATAACAATATCAACTTTTTACTCAAGGAAAAACCTGAAGCACCACTGGATAGGATTTGGACAAAGAAATAAAAAATAAAAAGCAAACAAAAAAAACTCACAAAGCCATGAAGAAAATCTAAATTTAAGCTGTAGTTGTTAAAGAAAATATATATATACTGTATGAGAAAATCGAGTCCAAAGCCTCACAGTTCCAATCAATTTCTTCTATTCTGTGTGGTATGAAAAGAACCTACCACTCATAGTTTGTTTGAAGAGCTTGTCTGTGTGGAGTCGTGTTAGGTTCAACAACATTTTGTATGGACTCCCTCAGTCTATGATTAACACACCTGTCAGACATTCAGTCCAAATATACAGGGTCAAACATCTGCCAGTCTGAATAAGAGAAGAGACAGATCAAAACACTTAAAACTTGTTTTGTGTGGCGCCCTAATATCTAAATGAACACAGTTAGAAATATGCTGGCAGGGATGTGTGTTTTGTGCAAGAGCATCACTGATCTCTGTGAGCAGTCATTATCTCGTTAGTGAACAACAGTAACACAATAACATCTGTGACAAACCTCACCTCGACCAAAATTTTGTTTACTTTGCAACAAACATTTATCAAAAACTAGACTATCTCTTCCTCAAAAGGATCTCATCACCTAATTTAATCAAAGCATCACAGGCTTCAGATGCATGCAAGTTTCAGTCCTGAGGCCTGCACCCTGAGGCAAGTTCAACATATCTTTGTTGATTCTGGTTATGCGTGTGATGGAAAAGGGGCAGCAATGGCGACCGAAGACAATAGCTAATCTGTAGTTGCACATTTCTAACAAAGGAACAAAATGTAATCATAAAGCAACATGAGAATGTTTTACATTTGCAGGAGGCTGAAAGCAAAACAGAAACAAAAGCTGAAAAAACTACTTAAAAAACAGAACTGCAACAATGTGCCTGTCTATATAATCATATCAATTTTATGACCAAATCATTACAGCACGCATTCAGATGATTGTCTGTTTTATGACATGAATGCGTTGCAGGAGTGGACCATTCTCGAGGCAGATGAGGAAGTTTCGGTTTCATTTTATCAGATATATAACTTGTTTTAAATGCTTTCTGCACCAAATTTAAAAAAAGAAAAAATGGAATCTAACAAAAATTGAGGATTTTAAGGTGGATGCACAAATTAACATGAATGCACAGACATTATGCAGTGTATGGAGCAATGATATGATGAGTACTTATGTGCTGGATGGGAACAATCTCATGAAACATTTTATAATTCAATTGTTATATTATTTCAACAAGGACAATAAATAAACTTTACTTCCAAATCATTTAAATGATGAAGAAACAAGACAAAAAAATGAAAAATCGCTTGAGAGTAATCAGTCTTTGTTTTAGACAACATTATCTTTTCCTTTTACTCAGATATTTTTCATAAGCTGCTTCTCAGTGAAAACCAAACAGTTTCACTCATACCGAAAGAAAGAATAGATTCTCTCTAATGTTTTTAACTATGTAAATATCTTTAAGTAAATTGGCTGAGAGCAGCGTTTTACATGTTCAGATAGCTTTTTTTTTAAATAAAACCAGCAGGCTAGGCTTTCAATTATTTCAATAATAATAAACCCAATCATTACTGACAAAAAAAAATGAAAAAAAGGTAATCATGGATCAACAAGCTACAAAACTTTGGGAATTGTTTTATTATTACTATTATATTAAGAAAGGAGATTATTCAGATATTTTATTAAAGGTTTTATTATAATGTAGAAGAGAAATTTTGTTCAATCAAAGATTGTTTAATGAAGGATAGGAAAACTTAAAGTCGGCTCAATTATGTGATGCAGCATCTGCCGTTTCCCTGGTATTAAGGCAATAAATAGATAAGAAAAGCCAAATTAATATCAACATCTAACTTGGCTCATAACTTCCCAATCAATTAATCTTCATATTTTTTTCGATCATTTCAAGTATATATGTTTTACATAATAATCAACTAAACTGTGCCTGTAGCACTGTAACACTGCCTCTGACCTCATCATGACTGACTGAGGTTAAACCAAATACCATGATGGCGATTAATAAGTTAAGACTTCAGCTCCAATAAATGTTTCCATGTGTAAACTTACAGCTTTACTGATGAGATCTGGCAAAGCTGATGCCCTGAGGCACATCCATAGAGCATGATGCCAAATGGGGACATTCACAGCACTTGAGTTTGACCAGGACCTTTTAGCTGCCCGACTTCTAAAGCAATGTTTTAAAGAAAACACATTGCAACTGTCAAAACTCATCCTCACATTTGTGTCACATCTGAAGAAAAGGTTAGGCACATCGCCTATATGAAAATGCCCCAATCTGAAGTCAGCCATAGAGTTGGCATCCGGATAAATCATGCCATCACTGTGCTTCAATTTTCTAATTATCTATACCTTTCATGACATTCACAGAAAGAAACAAAGCACCATGCCAACACCTACTCTGTGAAAAAGCTCTTTCAGTTCAGCTCAAAAGCTGAGAGCTCCAAACCTCCACACCACAGTGTGGGCAGTGCTGGCAGAGCCGTGTGCCTAAGAACCCTGACTGAGTGCAACAGTTGGACTAATAACAGAACAAAAAAAAGTAAAATGGACACACAGCGGAGACAGCCATAGCTTCACATATGAGAAGCCGGCTAACTCCTGCCCACCTTTTTCTTATTCAAGTGCAGAAGGTGTCCACAATGCCTCTGAGGTCTTAGAGCCATGAGGGGCGTTGAGCTCTCAGCTTCAGCCACTTCAGGGTTAAGCAAATCACTTTAATATGTTAAGAAGATTAAGCTGGATAAATGTCTAGATACATTTTTTGAAAAGCAACGTAAATCTCTAGTGTTTTTATTTGGGGAGGGGCGGTGTGTGAGTCAGTTGAGACGATCAACACAAACCCACCAAAATGCAATGCGATTGGTCGGGCAAAAATTGGGCTTATTTGAGATTTTGCATTTTAAGCTTCTTGAATCTAAGACCATCCCACTTCTTTCTTATTATTTTTAACACCAACCTTTGGGACAACAAAACGAGGGGGTGAAAAAAAAGAACAAACACTGGTCACAGTTTCATCTTAGACTCAGTTGCCTTATCCTGCTTATGCTGATTTTATGGCTTCAATTGAGCAGGTCAATGTTTTTCTCGAGTGTTAATCTGCAGGTGAAAGCTTGCAAGGAAACAGACAAAGAAAAAAAGAGAGAGGGTGAAGTTCAAAGTGTCTAAAGTGAGGCGCAAGATAAGCTCAAAGGCTTCCTCTGTGTGTTTTTCAGGTAAATCGTTACATTCATATGAATTAATTGAAAAAAGTATATATTCTCAAATGTAGGATGGCTGGCTGACTTTTTAAAAAACAAAATATATCTTAAGAATTAGCAGTCTGAGGGTGTCCACCTGACAGCCTGCTCTTCTCAAAATTGAGTGTGAAAATGATAGGGAGAATTGGAACAAATAATGTAAAGGGATTAACAAATCATTTGCATAACATTTTCAATGCTTCCAAACTACAGGATCAGGAAAATGACAAAGAAGGCAGCTTTATCATTCCCTCAGATCAATTAACACATCAATGGGCTTGATCGCTTCGACTTTAAGCAGCCTCTTAATGTCAAAAGATAAGTGAATTTCTTAATCAAATCTAATAAAAGCACACTGACAAGGTAATGAAACAAGCAGGGAGAAACATCAAACACAGAGTGGAAAACATCTGAAGAAAACTTGTCTATTTTTTTAAAAGATACTTTATTTTCAGAGTGCCAAATGTGTATTAACCTGTTTTTTCTCACTGTGTCTCTCCATCCAGAGTTAAGACAATAAGACCACTGAGGAGATGAAGGGGATGGCATTATAGAGAGTTAAGCATTATGAGAAGCCCTGAAGCTGTTCTTAGAGAAGGTGAATCAGAGGATTGGGACACAACTGTAACTAAACCCCGGGCCGGACCACAAATGAGAAGCACAAAACATTTTGGGCAAAATGCCACTAAGCCAACCATCTGGGTCTTAAGCAAACTTCACTTGATCACTTTTAAACTTTTTAATTATTTACTTCAACAACAAAAGAGGCTGTCAGGAAAAAGGAAAGTCAATTACCTCAGCTTCAAACATAAGTACCAAAGTAATCCTGTCTGCAAAGTTTTGAACAGTCTTCACACTTCTCATATTTAGGACAAATTATGCCACAAGAAACCAAAAGACATTTACAGATCAGTTTCTGTTTCTTTTACTTCCTTTTCTCTCTTAGCTGGACAAATCGCATCGAGAAAACGTACAGTCTTCCTACTGTACCAAAGTAACATCTCCAGATCTCACCATGATTCTCTGGCAAACGTTAGATTTCTGTGGCTCATATAAATAGAAATTTAATCTTTTATGTTTGTCTAAGTATCCACATGAGCAGATGCACTTCCCATGCAGATTATGAATCTCTGTTTGAACAGATCTTGCAGTCAATGTATATGAACTGTTGAGAGAGGGTTTCTGTGTGAATGCTGAATATTAATCAGGAAGCACAGGTTCAGGAGGTATTTTTTATTAAAGAGCCGTCGCCTCTCTGAGTCTTTGCTAGAGTAAATCTGAATCTAATTGATGAATTTCATGCTTATTATGCATTGTCTTGTGTCTGCCCCAATAGTGGATAGTAATACTTTTGTTTTTAACACAGTTGATTTGCTATTTAAAAAGTTGACCTTCAACAGCGTTCTAATATAAATAAAAGCAAATAAGTACCAAATACGGTAAATCAGGTTGTGCTAAGTCGACTTTACATTTTGATCCACCTCCTGTTCTTCACGCTTTTGTCAAATAGGGCACATGTATCATTTTCTCTAACACTGCTGCTTGCAGAGAAACCTGACCATTGTCATGTGTAAGAGCATCCCAGAGCTCCCTTAATCTGTTCTTATCCTCCCATTGATAATACAATACATTTTCATGGTAATTGAAATCATATTTTACCCATATCTGCAGATGTTAAAGTATTGCTGCCCACGCTTTTAGGCCAAATGCAAGGTGTAGGAATATCATGCAATCACAAGAATGGGGGACAAAAAATTTTCAAAAAGTAATACACTCATTAAATGGTTTAGGATTGAAGAAAACGAGAAAAGGAGGCAACAGAAATAAAATATTCAAGTATTGATTTGCATGTCAGAGAAGTCAAAATTAAATCTTGCTATGAAACAGTCTGTATGAGTGCCTGTGTATGCACCTGCAGAGCTGTGTGAGCCACATGCATGCTTCACAAGTTGAACATTACTGTACTTCTCTAAGAATGTAGTGGAAGTTTATTGCCACTCTTCATAACAGTGAACATGTATAATCAATCCAGGATTTCTAGTGGAAGTAGGTTGTAATTTTTCCCTCTTCAGAAGCTTGCATGAATCATATGTGTTATGTAGTAATGGGCAAGGGCTGAACGGAGCGGGATACGGGTCAGCTTAACGGGATGTTATAATGACAAAGGGGCACATTAGCTAAGGAAATAAACTCTCTGAATCCCTGCCAAACCCACTGCTTTAATCCAGCAGAGCCAAACAACACCCACCTGATGACAATTAATATGGGTATTACAGTAAATGTTTCACTTTTTGTCCCTTGCTGTCAGATAAAGGTCAGAGGAATTGCCTTATATGTTCTTTAAAATATTCATCCTTGACTCTCCACTGAATGACAACTATCAATTACTGGAAATAGAATCCTGAACGATGTGCTCCAACATCCCCAACACAAAGTCCTGTCAGGAATCCTGCATGGGTGGACATGTAGGCTTTCCTAGGAATGACAGGGTCTGTGAGAGAGGAACCCCACCCTCGCTTTCTCCATCATGCCAGCACAGAGGAGAGTGGGCAGCGCTGAGACGGCAGCCTGCCGTGGGCACTGCCAGGCTTAAAGCTGCCCTGTCGTCATCAGAGGCTTGCAGAAAAGAACACTGAGATTCACCCAAAAAAAAAAAAGAAGAAAAAAAGAGGAGGGGGATCATTGCATTTAAATCCTCTCTCAACGCCCCCACATGTTTTAGCAAAGCATAAAAATCATTCACGGAGAGAGAGAAAGCGAAAAAGAAAAAGATAGAGGGAAATATAGAGGAAACAGCTATTAGCAGCAGTAAGCAAGCTCAAGAGATCATAGTGAGGCAGCTCTAATCGCAGTAATGGTTTAAACCCTCATTTCATCCACCAGATGCAAGAAATGTCTTCCCAAAAACAAGGCTTTGAAATCCCCCATGTCTAAGAATGTGCCCTGTGGCTATGGTCCTTACTAAAAAAGAAAACCCTCCAAAACTGTCTCCAAATTTGGAGTACCTCTGTGGTAAAGATAGCAGCAGTGTGGTCTGTGTTGTTACACAAACTACATCAATGAGAGATGACCACCTAAAGACTAATATAAGGAATTTTAATAATATGCAGGGAAAAATTATTTGTCAAACATAGAAATGCTCACAAGGATGTAAGAAAAATAAATCAGATTTCCAATGCTGTAGTCTGTTCAATTAAAGACAGTTTTTAAAGATGTCCTCCAAATTAAAAATAAAAGTAAAATAAATAAAATCATTCTCTTAACTATATATAGCAAGAAAAAGTCAAATTAAGCGTGATGATTACAAAAGGACGGAATTTTGTTAAAGTAAACACACACCTGTATGACACAGTTAAATTAATGCAAGATTTTTAAATCCTTTTTATAATTCTTTCCTCATTGCTCTTCTCTTAGTTTTCTCTGCAGGCACTGCTTTATTTTAAGGATTTTCTGTCTCCCAGCCAACTTTTCTGCTCTCCAAAGAGCTTCTATCAACATGATGAACTAACATTTCTATTCCTTACTGTGAATCCAAAATTTCCTAAAAGCATTCTGGCATTTAGAGTCGAGTTTTATGTTGACTAAAACTGGAGTCCAGCATCTAAAATGGAGAAGGTGATCATGCATTCTCTATGACATCCTCTGTATGAACTATTTGTATTGTTTTAAGCTTTATGAAACTAAGTATACTTCAATAAAACTAGTTATTGTACCTGTAAAGTGTACAGGTAGATTAATGTTTGACCAATTACAGATGTTCTCATTACTGCGAGACAAAGGAAGAAATTAATTACCTTACTTTCTTCAGACAAACAATAACACTTCCATGCACTGTCCTCGAGTTTCTTTGCCTGTGCAGCTGCAGTCATGACGTTATTTTTCAATATCTTTTTTTTAAAAAGACCAATAATTAAATTCTGTACTTCAGACTAAAATTGTGATGTCTGAATATGTCTCCTTTCGTCCAACACTAGGTGAACTATTGCACTACCTTTTCAAGACTTACTGAAATCAAGCCATGCTCTTGTGCGGTTTGGTCTAATTAGCCAAGACATATCCCACTCAGAACAAACTAGATGTATTTGAGGCTTCTGAGTGTAACTTGGATTTCTAAAAATGCTCCATTAGTACACATGCCAGGTTTTTGTTACATAAGTTGAGAGAGCTGAACTGCAGCTACGAAGTTTGGCCACAGAAATCTGCTGTTTCTGTGGTCCTTTGCTTTTGTTTTTGGTCATGAGCATGTCTTTAGAGGCAGGTTTATGGGACTACTGCCCACTGTGTTTCATTACAATTACTCAGCAGGCATACATCCCATCCCAGTAATGAAGTGGGTGTTCCAGTGGGTGGATTTTGCGGCCACTATTTTGTATTCTGGCTATTGGGTACAAGGGCTAAGTGGCAGAGAAAAGCACCAGTGCTAGCAGCATGGTGCAGTGACAGAAAGCGTGGTGGACCAGCAGACCAACCACAGAACCATAAGCAACAATCTGAACCTACGATAGCTTGAGTTTACATAAGTGTCAGGAGAAATGGAGAATCACATTTCAAAGCCCAGTAAATAAAGTTTGTATTGATTTAATCCAACATGTAATCTATTTTGCTGTCTGACACTGATTCTGGCAATAAAAGAGAATCATGTAAGACAGCATTATAGATAATACGACCATAGATCAAATGGAGTTTGGGCAACAGGAGGGCAATAGATCATGTTCAAGATAGACTGCTTAGCTCTGGAATTCATAAACTAGCTCCTAAATTGAGGTAGCTTTCAATTTAGGTTTTCAATTTAAAGATGCTGGATTTTTCTGTAGGTTTTCAGAGGATGGAAATCTGCTGCTCCAAAGTGAAGATACACAACAGAGGATCCACAGACAAACATTTAAGGATATGTTGCAAAGATCTTATACATACATCTCTCCATCTTTAACTCAATATGCCTGACAATACCTCCTTTTTATTTACACAGTATAAGTATTTAAATGGGCTGTTATAATAATTGCCGCTCCTCTAAGCATTCCCAGTTTCCTATTGTCGTCCTTATAATCAGCAAATTGCATTCTTAAATATCAAAATAATGCACAGTGATTCTAAACAGCACTTATTAGGATGCATATTAGGACCAAGCGTAACAATTTGAAAAAAAAATAAAAACAATAAAAATACCAAATTACAAAATACAGCTTTTTATGGCTATCGTAATGTCAAACTTGAGTTAAAAATGTGTCACTTTTAATCTTTTTGGAGACCCTTTAAGGATATCGTGTTGCTCAAAACTGACAAAAGCATACAACCTTGGTTGCTGTCCACTGCACTTCAGTCTAAAAAACTGTATCTGACGCACTAGTGATAAGATGTATTGTCTCTAACTTTTACGAGTGTTTCCCCCATTAAAGTACTGAAACAATGACACAAAGGTGTACATCCACCTTTATAATTTATGATATCTGACACTGATGACAATAAAAACTATATTTACACATACAACGCAACCTTTGTTGAAATCAACTTCTTATTGGGGAAGTTATAAATACAAGGTACTAGCACCCCCCTCTGGTGACAGAGATTACTTCAGTGACCAACCAGACATCAAGTGCAGAGCAATTAAACAACAGTGTTTGATGTTATTAAGTCAGATCCAGGTTGATAGAAAGAAGAAAAATTAAAGAAAACAAAGCTATTTCATGTAGATAAGTTAACTACTTATTTGGAAAATTTCATATAAAAATAAAGTATCCACCAAGAACGGCTGTAGTCAGACAGGCAGCTTGTTTAAAACATTACTGCACTCTAGTGTTAAGAATAAGCATCTGCACATTAGCCCATAAGCTCTATCACAGACTACATAAAGCTTCCTAGACTCCAAATTACTGGAATAAATATTTTTCTCTTTAATAAATTAACTATTTCTATTCAGTAACAGCTGAGTCCATTTTTATTATGTAAATAGTCTATTTAATAGATAAAATACCTGAAATATGTTTAATACATTAAAAATAGTTATTGCCATTTGTGCACACTGACTGTCTCAGATTCACTGTTATCTGTAAGAGAATCTATAAAATTTTATTTCTCATACCCTGATCCAACACCCAGCCAGAACTTTTACAGGCTTACCTGGAGTATATTACGACTTTGATATCCTGTAAACAGCATTGACACACTACTACATACATATTATCACGTAACTTACCTTCTTTGCTCCAGAAAAGTAAATCAGTGGGGCTTCCCAGACGGTGCTGACTTTCTCTCTGAGTTTCAGCTCTTTGGGAATTATGAGACATTTGCTGATGTCCAGTTCAGGATAAGTCACGTGAAGTCTGCCACTTTATTGAGGATGATTAAAAATATGAAATTCAGTTTTTTAAAACATATTAATTTGAGCTGTAGTGAATAAATACATTTATAAAATAAACATTTCAACAGATTATAAAGTTTTTATGCAGCCGGGAAAACATACATAAAATATGTAGAATACGTGAAGCATCATTACAGCATTTATACAATCATGGCTCTTTGGGAAATTCTGGGATACTTACTGACAGAAAGAAGCATCAAGTGGGTCCAGTGCATCTTGTCTTAGTTCCACCTTGTGAGGCCACAAAGTGAAAACAAATAGCACCAAAAGAGGTGCTTGTACACCCTGCAGAGTGGTAATGGAGAGTAAAGCAGGAGACAATTATTTTCAGCAATTAAATTTGCAAGTGAAATGTTCACCATCATTAGATTTTTCTACAGTAATACTATATAGTGTATACACTCACTGGTCACTTTATTAGATACACCTGTTCAATTGCCTGTAAACGCAAATGGCTTATCGGCCAGTCCCACAGCAGCAGCTCAATGTGTTTAGGTGCGATTTGCTGAAGTTAAAGCCGAACATCAGAACCGGGAAGAAAACTGATTTAAGAAAACTTTGAACAGTGATTGGTTACTGGTGCCAGAAAAACCGGCAATATTTCTAGGATACTAGGATTGCCAATCACAACGATCTATAGAGTTTTTCAAAGAATGGTCTAAAAAGGAAAAAACATCCTGCAGTTCCCTGGACGCAAACGTATTGTTGATGTAAAAGTTTGGAGAAAAATGGCCAATCTAATCTTAGAAACTTAGGTACTTAGAAATCCCCTTGTTCCAACCAAGGTATACAAAATGCAACACAATACTTCCAACCTTGAAGTCGATGGACTTCAACAACCATATTGGGTGCCACACCGTTAAGAAGAGAATCTGACGCTAAAATATTACGCTGACTCACCAAAATTGGATAATAAAGATTGGCGAAATGTTACCTGGTCTGATCAGTTTCCGTTTCTGCTGCAACATTCACATGGTAGGGTCAGAATTTGGCATAAACAACATGAAAGCATGAATCCATCATGCCTTCTATCAACTCTTCAGGGCGTTGGTGGTGGTATAAACCATCCATCCATTGTCTGCACCAACTCACTCCATTGCAGGGTCGCAGGGGGCCTGAAGCCCATCCAAGCAGCTACTAGGTGAGAGGCAAAGTGGTAATGTAATTTTTGGGAGATTTTTTCTGGTATACTTTGGGCCCCTTTAAACCAACTGAGCGTTGTTTAGTGCCACAGCCTTACTGGGTATTGTTGCTGACTGAATCCATGCCACAGTCATCAGTTCTCTATCCTGCACAGCACCTTTGAGATGCAACGAGATGGTACATTTTCATTATGGATTTGCTTTTGTGTCAATATGGATCAAAACCTCTGAGTAGTGTGCCCAACACTTGTTGAATCAATGTCATGAAGAATGGAGGCAGTTCTGAGTCTGTCTGTACCAGCAAGGTGTAGTTAAGGGGTCAAACTGAAAAAGGCAGTCAAACAACTATGCCCCATCCATCCCGGAACTACAACTACTATCTGTTTTGCTTAGGAAGCCTTTTTAACTTATGGATGCTTATTGCAATCACTTGAAAAAAGAATATTTACAATTAAAAAAATTAGTGGAAGGTCTACAATTCTCTCCCCTGCAAGTAAAGACAAAATAATAAAAAAAAAAAAGTCATTTCAGACTATGCATTGTAAAGTCACAAGATGCAAGAAAGAAGGTTCACCCTGTGCATGCATGGGTTCTCTCTCGTTCTCCAGCTTCAGCCCAGTCCAAAGATTTACAAGTCAGGTTAAATGGGAGTCAGTGTGAGTGCAGGTCTCTCAGTTGGCCCTTTGATGAGCTGGCCTCTCACCTAGTAGCCGCTGGAATAGTGTTCAGCCTCCCACGACCATCCACTGGAATAAAGTAAGATTCAAGTATGGAAAAAGATGGGCTGGGAAAGATGATCCTTTAGACTCTATATTTTACAGCATACACAACTCATCAATGCAGCAAGAAATGACCACTAGTCGCGTTTCTACTAACTGTACCAGAGGCTTTAACAGGACCAGTCTCGTTACTTTTTTTTTTATGTCACTTCTTCATATTCACCTGCTACATATCCTGAATACCACACCCACAACTCATAGGCAACATTACACTGCAGATAAAACCTTCTGGATAAAAACGTTTGTCTTAATTAATTGATGTTTTCGTTTGCAAATGTGTCATTACCAAATAAATAATGATTCAACCCTACAGGTCACGTGCTTGACAACAAATATTCTAGTACGTTTCTATATTTAACTAAAGGGTGAAGCGCAGTTGATTTACTTTCACTTGCTTATTTCCTGGAGACAAACTGAGGCTTGCATTAAAAGCGAGTCGCGTAGAACATGTAAACTTCTCAATTAGCAAGAGTTGGTTTAATCTCGCCTAAATTTACGCCTCGCTTCTCATTTATGACGTCCTGATAAAACTTGGAAATACACATAAACCTAGAAAGCAGCTAGAATATTAACGTTATTATTTTATCCGGCATTGTGCAACCTACTCTCATATGTCATGACCATTACCATCTCTTTGAATGTTCTTTGGTTTGGCCGAAAATTTCCTCCTCTGGGTTGGTCCGGTGCTCGTGCTGCTCCTCATGCGCCTGCGCAAAGCAAGGTCCCGCTGACGTGTGAAGCTGCAAAAGTTTCATTGTCATCGCTAAAAACAGCTTTATAAAAAAAAAAAAAGCAACAGAAACTGACGCGGTAACCACACTACACATGTTGGTCGTTCTTTATTTAGTAAATATTATTAACACATCTTCAAGAACACATGCTACAGAATTCCAGATGTACAGCTCCTAAACCTTAAAAACAACTCTTGAGAACAAAACTACCTGGAGACTACTAAAAATGTCAGCCAGGCTTCAAACACTGAGAAAACATTCTTTTTTTTTTCTTTTTTTTTTACTATCATTTTTAACCATTTCTGAACAAGGCCTCTTAAACTATGCAGTAGTGATTGTGCAGCATATACAATATATTCCTGGTGCTGCTAAAGCTCCCTTTGGTTTGTGCTTCTCTGCAGCTGTGATATAGCACCCAAACACATGGAAAAGGGCCCCAGTGACAATTACTTTGTAATTTATGATCTAATTTGTTTTTCTTACATGATGTTGTCTACATTTCCAATGATGTTGCAATAGCCTACCATTTGATGCAAGTTGAAGAGAACCTGGTGGAAAGCAGTGCAATTTTGTAGATTCAAAGTCAGACTTTTAAATGTGCATAGTACAAAACAGGGTCTGTGTCACACTATGCAATAGCTTGTGTCAATCACTATGTCATTGCACAATATATATATATATATATATATATATATATATATATATGTATATGTATATGTAAATGTTTGAGCATTTGTAATTATGTAGACTCAAAAGCTGATTAAAGAAACTTTAAAACAACGAAATGAATGTAAATCCCTGCATTCATTTCATGGTTAATGTCACAATTTGATGATTTGTTATTACTCCAAAGCAGCCTTGGTGATCAGTCTTTGATTAGGTTTTTTAAACTTTTTATATTTATTTATCTTTTTTTCACGTTTTTAAATGACAAAGCTTTAAAATGACAAGCAATGGTCAAACTAACGCACACTCATCAAACTCCCCAAACCTTCGCAACGACTGACTGCTTTACATCCAGCTTATGAATTGTGAACATTTATACTGTAAATAAACATATAGCCTACAGAGCACCATGGCAGCTTAAGATATATCAGAACAAGCTAGTGACCACAGTAACGATACTTTACATTCAATACCATACACTACAGTACACTGTACATTAAGGCATGGGGTGTTGTTGATGCAAAATATCTGCAGAAGATTCACTGAGAGATGCAATGCACTGAGGAATGAAATGCAAGTCTATGAACTACGTCAGTCACAACACCAAGAACCTTCCTCCTTCTCTCTACGGTTGACCTGTTAACTAAACAGAATTGGACAATATACAGTATTGTAATCAAAGGGTGTATTGCAATTTAGAAACAGTATACCTCTACAATGTTTTATGGAGGTTGGTGCATTTGAAAAATGTAAATATTCAATGAAAGGTCTTTAATCTCTCATTAAGGTGTTTAATAAGCAATATAAACTGTTAAATAATCTAAATTAATTTAAAGCCACTGCTCAAAGCACCAGCACAATCACATATGTATATCTAATATTTTAAATGTTACAGTATGTTATGAGGTTAAAGGGTTGATATAAAAGGGAAATTGATTTTGTCATTGACTGATTTATACTATCTAATCTTAAGCTCTTTGTTTGGCTCTAAATGTCTGAATAGCGAGGAAAAGAACATCCAATGACATATCAATGACATATAGCATTAAAGCAAACTTTTCTTTAACGTATGCTGTACAAGCAAATACAATCACTTTTTTCATAACGGCATGGTTTAATGATGTGCCACAAAACCTTAATGATGTCATTTATATATGCATATGTCTACTTTATTTTGCTGTAATCCTATTTCACTATTAATCAACTGCTATATTAAACTGTCAGTAATTCAGTGTAAACCAAAGTATATAACAGATGTACCTGGAGGTCAGCACAATGAGTATTCAGTCATTTTCAACAATTGTTTGTAGCTGCACAGTAACTAAATACAACTCAAGAAAGTCAAGTTTATATTCATTATTACTCATTAATACTGTAAGATTCTGCTCACTGCCTGCAGTGCACAATATTAGGTAACAGCACATTAGAGTGATGCAAGTTATTTGCGGTTCATCTGGTATTTATACAATTTACAGTACAACTCATCTTAACTGAGCACCACGCCTGCTTATACAAGTAATTCTGCAGCTTCTCCTACAATCAAGTACAGCGGGTGATGACAATCTTGAACATGTAACCTTGAGATGTGCAAAACAAAAATCAAGAAAAAGGATTTGTTTTTGGAGATTAAATAACTCGGCCTTGTAACCTCCCCTGCTTCTTTTGCCACAACTCCACAGTCTTTACGCTGCTACTTGAGGTTCTTAGATGTGTCTCTGTGGAGTCCGGAAAGTGCTCAAAGAGCAGAGATGACCTCACCCAGGCATGAGGAAACCTTTCATATGTGCAACTCTTACGTATACAACTTCAGATAATCCGGAAGCAGCCTCTAATCATGTCAGCTTAATCTCTAAAGGTGAATTCTCCTCCAGAGGCAAATACATACATAAAGGAATGATAATTACCTTCAGCTTGGAAAAAATGCATTATGTGTTGCTTTCCTAGATAACAGTGATCAGGATGATGGAGCCATTCAGTATAAAACTGACTGATTCTGGAAGTGTATGCTAGCAAGCCTCATTCAGCAACACATATTAATGATTAATTTTTTTGCCTGGCATTTAACAGCAAATAAGTATATTTGTCTTGATTTGGATCATCTTGTGTCACAGGACACTGAATGCATTCATGTGAACTGAAGCCCTTTTGTGACAAAAAGCCACAAATCACAATATGTACCAAATGGTGAGCGTGTCTAGATTCACACCACTTTTAATTATGTAAGCTGTACACAAATACTTAAACATTAAATGAATGTGCAGTACAAAAACAGGCTGAAGTGGAAGTTGCCAGTGTTGTTTTTTAACTTATGCAGACATGATCATAATTAGAGCCGTTAGAATGCATTTCTTCAGTTTCCTGGTAGGTCATGCTATTCTTCCATCTTGTTGGTGAAATTCTACTGTACACACAATTTGGCAGATTGTACAAACACTTAAGGGCAAAGTGTTACATCTCTGAGACTGAAGTTTTGTGTTGAATTGCTGGTTGTTGCAGCCGATAAGCAGCACTTGGTTATCAGTTCACTGATTAACTGATGGTAAATGTGACCACGGGTGGAGAGTTCTGTGCCAGCAGAGACCTAGTTTTTAAGCCTAATACTCAGATGGTGGGACACATGAGTTGATGTTTGCGCCAGTTAACCTGTAACATTTGTCGATAAGGTTTATATCACTGAGGTTCGAGTCGTTATACAAACCAAGTAAAATTTCTGAGGAACAAAAGTCATCAAATTATACACCAGACTGTGCAAACCTCACTTGCCTGGAGTGTTGTTTAGCTGTCTAGGCAGGAGGAGAAACGGCGTGCCTGAATAATTGGGTGTACCAAGCAAGCAGTGCTTAACTTCTGCTGTATCTCTGCAACTTTCACTCTCACATCTATGCACTCCAGACTGGGTCTGACATTACCACTCGGTCAGATGACAGCAGATGAGCCAGAGGGAGAGTTTGAGTTTGGGGAGGAGGGAAGGTTCCAGAAGAGCCACTTGCGTTTACATTGCCGTCTCTGGTACAGGTAGTCCTCCTTGTCACGCTCTTTACGTGCTCTTTGGTAGTGGTCGTCTTCTTTCAAGTACCAAACAGGTGGCCAGCGATGTTTCTCAAAGTATTCTTGGTTCTCTGCGTCAGAATAATGTTTCAGCATTTCAAAATGACAGCCAAGAATCTATTTCTGTCAGAACAACCTGAGATAATAGCAACAGTTTGGGATCATTGCCTAAACCAGTACAGAATAGATGGTAACCCTTCACTTTAGCAGTTCCTCATAATTTACAGGTCTAATGAAATAAGCTTATCATGGTGGAAAGAATCAACAGAGTTCAATTTCCTTTGACAAACTTAATTTCCAGCTTTCCCTGCAACATTCCACATGGCCAAATAAAGAAACAGTTGCAAAAAACTGATTTTTTTATGTTCTAAATTAATATTATCAACCTACATTAATATGATTAAAATCAATGTTATGAATGTAGAACATCAAATTTTATTTTGGTAGCAGTCTATGTCAGCTAAAGGTTCACTTTGAATGAAAATGTGTTGACTATCATCCAAGTGCTAGGAAATGTAGATCATGAGCATTTTACCTGCAGACTTGGCCTTCATATCTCGGGGAAACTTTCGGCAGACACTGTTGTAGTTGGTACATATGTGATGCAGACACCATCCAGTGAGCTGCTGGGCACCATGAAACTGTCAGGAAACAAAATGATAGTTATTTCTGTCCAGGACCTGAAGGTAGAGATATTATCATGTTATTTAGTTTGAACTGAACAGCAAAGACATGTACTTCAATCAACATTTTTTTTTTTTTTTTTTTTTTCCCAATCAACATTATTACAAATATAGTAAGTTGGCATTAATCTGGCAACCAACAATAGCACAGCTGAGGGGGAGAAAGTATATTTAAACTATAGAAGTAGGAAGAAATGAAAAAAAACACCTTAAAAACCTGTTCTACTTGTGTTTAATTTGACTTTCTTGTGTTAAATACTTTCAACAAATTATGTTATACATCAGTTTGCTGCAAATATACAAACTTTTTTCCTGCCTTGTAATCCAACCTTACTGATGTGGTAGAAAACTCTGGAAAATCCATTTCTTTGGCCCCATCTACTGGGCTAAAAGATTAATTCAGTCTCCACAGCTGTTCTCTCTGAGTAATGGCCTTGTTAATAAAGATCCAGTTTGCTGAAGCATAAATAAGGGCTTAAGGTGCCATCCCTATTTGGAATAATTGACAGCTCATGTTACCTGAGCCATGTCCAAGAAGACCAGCACATCTCCATCAATGTCAGTTCCCATCATTGCTGCTTCTGTCAACACTGTTACTGTGTATAGCTCTGAAAGGAACATAAAAGCCAGATGCTGCAGTCGCCGATTTCAAAAGGTGCACAAAGGCTTTCTGTAATACAATCCTGTAGTTAGCTGGGTGATAACTATATCAAATGTAATACCTGTAAGTGCAACCAGGTGGGGGAGGCAAAGACGATTGGCAAGAACAATGAGCTCCATTGCATCGAGGTCAGGCCGAGAACAAAACCTCCCCGTGTAGAGATACTCCAGCACAGCCCTCATACAGCTGCGAGTTGTGTTGGGAAACAGCACCTTAGAAACAGAAACATAGGATATGATCATAACTTAGAAACTATAGGAAGCTTTTATTGGTTTGGGTTTATAGACTAAATTGTAAGATTTTCTGTTATTTGCATCTAAAAGTCTCCAGAGATACAAAGCCAGAAATCCAAACCAAATGGAGGTTATTCTCTTCATCGTAAGTGTATTTAATTACCTGAAATGGTTGTTGGCAATGGAGGCTTTTTTGTTCTTATTTTTACACTCATTGGTTGCTTCTCCATGTAACTCATTTGCAAAATATCTATTGACTGGCTAGTATAGAGCATCTCAAACTAAGTATCAGCAGCCAGCCTTTCTGCCATTTCTGGTCCAATCTCTGAACGATCAGAGCAGACTTGGCACTTTTTAGGAGTCAGACCTTAAAGATGCTGGAACTGAAATAAAACATTTCATACAGACCCTGAGTACAGAAACCAACTAATCATATCTGGATTTACATCAAGTGATAAAATAAAATCATTCTCATCAGTGGTGCAGAAGTAATAATCAAGGAAAGCAAATTATTTTTAAACATAGTGTGATGCAACAATGATAAACTACATTGCGTGTCAAACTCTTCAAGTTAATTGGCCACTAAATAGCTTCGAGTCCACTAACTTTTGATCATGTAAATGTATTTCTCTTAATCACAAAATAGCAGGAAAAGTATTATCATCTCTAATACATGTTATAATGAAATACTATTATTTGTTAACTTAGAAAAAGAAAGTGACATAACTCAGAGAGCTGCAGTACGTTGGGATCACAAAGCCAGCTTAACTGTATTAAAACAGATTTGAAATCCTCTAATTGAATTATACTTAACAAACATCGTCCATTGGGTTTATACTAAGGTCAGGATATGTTACGCTCTTAAGAGTCCAATGGAAAACACATATTACAGACCCCTTAAATAATATGGTAAACCTGTTTTGCACTGGTTTTGGTCATTACCTCTTTGGTGCAGCTCTCCACAAAAGGCCCGCCGAACATAGCTGCCATCCAGTCACAGCTAGAGATGAGTAAGGGCTTGTGGGCCATGATCGTCCCATCATCTAGCTTGAATACTACATCTGCAAAATCATGGTGAAATACCTTAATTACAACTGCATCCACTTTAAATCATGCAAGACAGACAAACAAGCAGAGGTTATGATGCCCACCCACCGGAGAAGGTGCCTTTGGCCAAACACTCTTTGACTCTGTTTGTGCGCCGTACATGGAAGGCTTTGGTGATTTCTTGATTCATGAAGGCTTCATTGTTAAGTATGTTTGCCACCATCATCCGCAGATCAAAGACCTCCAGCAGCTCAGCGATGTGTGCAATTTGCATTAGCTCTTTCTCGTTCTCATCCAGCTGACCGGTATACAGGTAGCGGAGAACTGCTCGAAAAGGGCCAAGCTGCATGGACAGGTCCATGTGCACTACAGTCATGGGTCTGGGGCTGTATGTTACAGGGTCTTCCACCAGCTCTTCCTGGATGCTGACAAAGGCTCGACTCCACGAGGAAAGCAACCGGCCTCGTCGACCTCCTTCGGAGTCTTTTAACGTCCCGTCACTAGTGCAGGCTCTCAGGTTGGCTCTATCGCCATCGTTGCTGCTCTCACAAACATCGAAACTCGCAGCACGCATCAGCAGCTCTCTACCAGAGAGAGGAGCCCGAGGGGGCTTCTCAGTCTCCTCATTCTGCGTCTCCATAATGAAGAGGTCATAGAACTTTGAGGAGGACGTCGCCAAGTATATCTTGTGTGCAAAGATTTTCTGTCGCTCCTGCAAGACCAGGATGACATCAGCACAGTGTGGGTCCTCTAGAAGACTAACTGGATGCTCCTCTGTGGTGGATGGGGGAGGAGGCACAGTGATTATAGGTGGGGGAGGTTTCGGAGGCAGGAAGGGCGCCTGGAGGAGAGGCCGCTGAACATTTCTAAGGTGAGATTTCCAAAACTGCAGATGGCGGCGGGAGATGAGTGCAGCTCGGATGGCATTATCAAAAACGTCCTTGACTCCAAATTGAGCAACAACACTGGTTTCATAATATGGCACTCCCAACTCTTTGGCCACCTCCCGGCCTCTCTCTGGAGGAAGGATCTCATTGGATTTAATGGGCCTGAAAAGAAGGGACTTTATCAGAAAAAGTTCATATGACTCATCTTCAGTTTCTGTACACTACAAGAATATAAGAAGTTCTATTACCTGGCTAAAGGTCTCCGTGCTCTGTTCACTGCTTCCAGGTCTGCATACCGCAGGTCAAGCTGGCAGCCTACCAATATGACAGGAGCACGGGGGCAGAAGTGCTTGATCTCCGGGTACCACATGGTCTTCACATGGTACAATGAGTTGGGATTGGCAATTGAGAAACACAGTACCACAACATCAGACCTGATGGGAGAAAAAAGCTCCAATTAAATTGCCTATGACAATATCATAGCCAGCACTGGTATACTATACCAGCAATGTCATACAAGTTCTCACCTGCCATAAGCAAAACGCCGGTCCTTGTGATGGTCTCCAAAAGTGTCCCAGAGCCGGAGAGACACACTGACGTCATCCACTACATCTCTAGAGCGCTCTAACACCTTATCAGAGAAAAAAAACTTATGAATATTCAACCACTAGTTTATGTAATAAACTAAAATACTTGTAATCAATATGAATGATGCAAAGTTAGAAACATTTAGAAACATTTAAAAGTTTGAAGCTTTCATACTCACTTCTTGGCATACTCTGTACTGGTCAATTGCCCAGACAGTGGGCACATGTGTAGCGAGTAACTGGTACTGAGTCAGTGTGGCATTGCAGGCCCGGGCACAGATAAGGCGGGTCTTTCCAACTGCATTGTCTCCAACCACTACGCACTTGATAGTTTCAACGTTTGGCCTCTCATAGTCCATATCAGAATCTTTCAACTGGGGCCTGGTGAAATTTACAGAGGACCACAAAAAAAGCAGCGATCACAGCTAGTTACACATAACCCTGACATAACACTGACACAACATAACACAGACATTATGCACTCAGGAGTCCTCATCTGCACTGCTCAATCTGCCTGCAGAGCTATCAATGGACGGTCTTGTGACTTCTCTGGGCTCATTCACAAGTTCCCTATCCTTGCTCCTTAAAGTGACCAGCACCATAAAATTCATTCAAGAGATCTATAACAAACCAGAACTGTCATATAATACAGCTGTAATTTAAATGATAAGAGAAAGACAAAGTTTTAAGTGATGTATAATAGCATTTATTTCCAACAGTTTTTCTGTTGTTTATTAGAATAAGCCAATTCAACTGTGTCATGTTTGAGATTTTAATCAGTTATATGCCTGACTTAAATGATCTTTCCTATTTCATTATTACAGTCAAATCAGTTTATTAAAGCCCATACATAACAATAAATTCAAATATATCAGATCGGGATTATTGTCATATATATCAATGAAATAAAGGGAAATGTTAAATACAACATCTGTGGAAATGGTAGATGATAATTTAGGAAACCAAACTGGTTTCCAGGGAAACAGTGTTCTGTGTCATTGTGTTTCATCATCACACAATTCTGTTATATTCTTAATGACTGGGTTTTTTTGTCTCAGTTGTTTTCAATAAGAACTGTGCTGCATGAAATGACATACATCAGTGGTCAAATTATATAATGTTGTTATTACTACCTTTTCCCCAAGCTGTGCCCTTTAAAATCATCACAGCACAATTGTTCGCCCTCTTTGATATTCATTCATATTTAGGTGGGCATAATGCTGTCATTGTATGAATGAGGTCAGATAGCCCTCCTCTTTTAGCAATAACAAGGACTTCAGGAAACCAATATCAAGAAAAGGAATCCTAAAGCTATACATTAGGGCACAACAGTATAGAGAAAAAGCTGACTCCTTGTTCTCTTTAACCATACAGCATGTTCTTTTCATGCTTATAATACTATGTACTGACTATAATTTTCTGACTACACATTATTATGAGTTGCTGTAAGGCTGATCATTGTCATTCATAAAATCTGCTGATCTGACTGCACAATCTACATCCCTTGACTTCCACATCTTAGGGCTTAAAAATTTCCGAGTGTGACCTGAAGCTGGGCCTGCATGACACTATAAAAATACACCGCCTTTAATATTGCTTATCTATATACCCTTCCTGTTACAGCCTACAGTGCACTGCGCAATTCTCGATTCACTTAATCTTTTTTAAATGGTCAGATGTTCTACATAAGCCAAGCAATGCGTTGAATTTTTAATCTTAAATACAAAATCACTGAACACGTCTGCATCCTTCGTCATCAGTTAATTCAAAGATGATAAAATTGTTCATATCCTACCAGGAGGACCGAACAGTCCCTCCACCACCGAGACACTAGTCATGAGGCTTTGCTGCATTACACGTTATGTAACGCCCCGTCACTGACTCCTGAGCCTGTGTATCCGGCTCCGACTGACTCCATCGCAACACCAAGAATATGGAAATAAATTCAGTTTGATTTGGCTGTAATTAACATTGTGAATCCTCCTTACCGCAGCATAAGGAAGTTCTGCATTGGGCTGGTCGGTGAACCTGATAAAAAGCAGGGCTCCATCGGATGCGGCTCGCACCTGTCGGCAGCTCGTATTTAACTTCATCTTCAAGGCAAGGTGAACGAGACTCGAAAATTCCCGACCGACCGCAGACGTTTTGGGGAAGGAAAGTCCTTAGGATCAGTAGCTACAATGTGTGCGACGGCAATGCCTAAAACATGAAAGCTGGTGTAGGTGTAGCGGCGCGTTGCAGAGCTGCAGCTCTGACCGTCATGGAGCCAACTCCACTTACAGTAAGGCCTCCGTAGCTAATAATAGGCAGGCGCGCGAAGGGGGAAAAAATCATTACCAAACACTGATCCACTTTGAAGTCGCACAAATCTCATGCCACAGCAGCAAAGGTGGAGTGGCCACCCGTCTAGCACAAACACCCACTTTGCACAGTTTAGAGGGTCGGCTGTTTGTTTATTTACACTCTGGAAGGAAGGACTGAACAAACAGTGCACAGCAGTTGCTGGACTAAATGCAATTATTTATTCATATTATTGTAATTGATAGTAATGGGA
>JAVQJG010207405.1:0-11229 GCA_036024015.1 Craterocephalus amniculus
TTTATTTTTATCTGCATTATGCAACAAAAATGAAAACAGTTGAATCGCTTCTTTAATTAAGAAATGAAATCGTGGTTGGGAAATATCAGGTTTGGCATCCCATGTGTCTTAGAAGTTGAACTTTGACTTCAGTCAGAGAATGTTGATGGGAGTCTATGGAAGAGATCCAGGTGCATATTTGATGTTAAACTGACTGGTTTTAATGGGTTATTTCCGGGGACAGCTACTGAGAAGGCTGCATTAAGGTGCTATGAACACATACATGAAAAATAGCCACTGAAATAAGTATTTTTACATTTAGACTGCCCTGGTATCTGCTGATATCAGAAAAACTCCAATTTTGGCCCGTTATATTGGCCATCTGATGAATTGGTTCACCTTTAATTCCAGTTCTATAGATAGCTGAAAGTGGGTCAAACGGAGCCAAACTCAACCTTTAAATGTCAATCACACAAATAATCAACCTCCATTTTCAGAAAATCCCGACCCTGTCGTTAAGATTCTTGGTTTAAACTTTGCCACTAACTGGGATGCAGAAGGAAAGGAGGAAGACTCCGATACTGACTCAAACATCAATATCAAGCTGTTTGTGTTGCTCCAAAACATAGACAAACAGATGCTGGGCCAGCTCCTGGCAGAGCTATCAGAGTGAGTGCTCACTAACGTCCGTACCTATCCATCCTCCTGCCTTCTCTCAGACACATCTGATGCCACATGTTGTGTCTGATTCGTTTTGTCATTCTTTGGTCCAGAGAAGTCCGGCTGGATGCCACCGCAGTGAAGAATGAAGTGGAGCTGTTGAAACAGTTGTGCAGTGAAGGGGAAAAGAGGGTGTTGAAGTCACTTCGATACACATCAGGTTTGAATTATCTCCACATTTCACTGGCTTGCAAGGAAAGCAACTGCTATCAGCGCTAATGCTGGATAGTCCAAAGCATGAAAACTCACCGCTTTGCCGCCACAACAGTCATGGAACTCATTATATCTGTCAGATTTCAGTTTACTGAGTCATTAGTCTGGACATGCACACTTTTTCTGCAGCGTATTTATCATGTCCTTACAAAGCATGCAGTGGCATGCACAAGCTCTGTGATGAATGCAGTCTGTGTCCTCCTTTTCTTCAGGTGAAATGAGACCTTCTATAAAAATACTCTGCAAAGCAACTTTAAAATATGGCGGTGTCACTGTGTGGCTCAGTTTCTCAGGCGGATGATTTATATTGCAACTGATAGTGTGGTCCAAGCCTGGACTCATGTCTCATTGGACATCTATTTTATCCTCCTCAGATCACCAGACATGATTTGTTTTCTGTCTTCTCCTTCAACACTTTCCTTTGACTTCATTTTATAAAGTTTGATGCTGAATTATTTGGGGTTTCCAATTCCTCCTGGTGTCTGTGTTTTTGTTTAGATTTTGAGTTTTCAAACGGCTGTCGCGCTCCGCCGTGGAGACAGGCCCACGGCGAGATTTGCTACCTTGTGATTGAGCCGTGTGACACAGAGAGCCTCTATATCACCTGCAGCACCGCTGGAGTTTTTCTGAACGGGGTAAGAGCAGGAAGACGAAGCACCGTAGACCGTAGAAGTTCATGTAATATTACAGACCTTTCTAAGGCAATAAGTTGTGATTCATCAGTTTCCTGAGTTGCAGTGATGGATAATTCTTGAGTGTTTCCTTTTTTTAAGAGAGGGAGAGAATTTTGGCCAAGGCAACATAAAAACCTTCCACAAAGAAATAATTTAACATATGTAGTTTACAGAAATATATTGTCTATCAAAGAAAAACAAGGAAAATGTGAATTTCCAGGCAGATGCAGCATCTTCCATCCAGACAATTTCAAACTGACTGGGAGAGAAATAAGTTCTGACATTTTAAAGTCCTTCTGTACATCGTTCCAGATGGAAGCAGCAGCATGCTTTAACAAAGTGAGCTAGTTAACCACGTCCAATAAAAAGCCTGGGAGCACAGAGCTGCACTGTACCCAGATTACTGTGATCCACCTGGAGGGAGGCAGTTTACAAAACGTGGGTCAGCGTTAGGTAGTAAAAGATGTTTTCAAGATTTAACTCAAATTAAGTTTAGTTTTTTTTACAAACGTCATTCAGCAAAAGTTGGAAGTTAAATCTGTAATTTGTACATCTGTTAAACCTTTAAATCAGACACATACAAAGCAAATTATTTTCTTTTCTGACTGATTCTGTTGTTTTTACAAGATGTAAACAAATGTAGAAATGAAATAAAGCTGGACAAGAGAGGTTTCCATGATGAACAAGTTACAGTTGGATTCACAGGAAAGGAGTGATTAGTGCCAGAGAATCATCAGATAAAATAAACTGAGTGTCATCTTATTTCTTTTGCTCTTTTAAAAACAACAAGGTTGCCCAAAGTTCGTTTCAACGAAATGAAACTTAAAACAAACAGACGCTGGTGTGAATGGCTCCCCAGAATACGATGACTTCTCTGCTTTCTGAAATTTAAAAGACAGAAAAGTAACAGGAAACGTCTAATCATGGGCAGGTGATAAACTGTAATTAACTGTTTTATGTATTAAACATTTCCTTTTCATTTCATTGCATGTTTTTTATTTATTACAAACATAAGAAAAAAGAAAGAAAGTAAACAACAAATAAAAATAGTAAACAAACAAAAAAATACGTAGGGCAGTCCATCGAATCCAGACCAAAACAATGAACCTTTTCCATGTTTGCAAAAGAATTGGAAAAAGTCAAAACTTATCAGTTCCCACTCCCTTCTGCTTACAGAAGGCCTATCAGCTCCTCACTCAGCAATCCAGGAAGCACAAAAAATGCCGACATAACACAATGGGCTTTATGCACAACTCCACTACTTCCTGAACTTAAGCCAGCTCCTTGTTTCCTGTCTTTCATTAGTGGACAAACTGATTAATCCAGGTGTGTCTGGCCATTTACTGAGGTAAGACACACCTGGACTAATCAGTTCGTCCAGTAATGAAAGACAGGAAACAAGGAGCTGACTTAAGTTCAGGAAGTAGTGGAGTTGTGCATAAAGCCCATTTCAATCAGTAACTGGTGATCTTCAGTGACTTTCTATAATGACATATTTTTGAGAAACCATTTCTTTATACAATTTTTCAAACTGTTATAAGGTAAAGCATGTATTTAACTTCACATTCAACCTATTCCACAGTTTTATTCCACAAACTAGAACAGAAAACTTCTTTTTGTTGTACGGGCGTACAAAAATGTGAAATTAAGTTATAACCCCTTCTACATAAAACTGTTTCTGAATGTTGTTTGGTAACCAATTATTTTTTGCCTTGAATACTGTTTGAACAGATTGAAATTCAATTAAGTCCATTATTTTCATGAATTTTTGCTGTGTAAATTATGAATTGGTACAGTATGATCCCTATATCCGGCCTTATACCTTTTTGCATGCGGCAGCAGCTTTTCCTGCCTCTCTGTTGCTTCACCTGGAAACGGTTGGAACAAGGTAAAAGTAGCTCCATCCCGAGTCAGGTGACACTCAGATTAGCCGGGTCTTAAGCCTAATTTTCGCACTTTATACGGTTTTGCGCTTCTTCCCAGGCTTCTGCAGATTCTCTGACGTTCCTGCTGACATGTGGGCCACATTACGGAGGTGGCGGTTCAAATTAATGAAGCTGTTTTTCACTTTGTTTTTAAAGGGGAGGAAACAGGAGGGAGACGAGGGCGGCTACGAGAGAGTCAGTGATGTTTACCAAGATCTGGTGACTCTTCTGAAGAGCAGATCTCCACATTTTGCACAGAGCATGGAGGAGCAGGTATATTGGGTGCAAGCAGACTGTCTGAGGCTGTAACCAGAGTTGTGATCTGATGCCCCTCACTGCGTGACTCAGAGCTGGGATTGTGTAATCCTGTCTGAGCTAGTGTCTGGTTGTCACTGTTTTGAAAAATTTCTGAATCAACTTCTTCCATGTTCCAACATCTAAACAGCAAAGCCCGTGGCGGCCATCGCCCATCCCTTTCCACACACACAGAAAACCAAGCACACACTCAATTCCAGACCTGGAAATATGCGTGATTTATCCAGTAGTGCTATTTCCTGCTTTAGTAATTTGACGACAAAACAAATCGCCTCCATAATGGATTCCATGTGCTCCCTGGAATCTGTTAATCATTTAGAAATATCATCTTTTTTTTCCTCGCTGATGTTTGTTGGAAAATGTGGCATCATCACAAGCTCATCAGATCTCTGACATGTACTTAATGCTCTCCACCTGTTTTGCGCGAGGATCCGCTCCAGAAAAAAGGCATAAAGTTTATGATGGGAAAAGTCTTCTCAGTTTTGTTAATAATGCAGCTCTCAGCCAAATAATGTGCAAATATGATTACAGGCGGGTTGATAATCAACATGGAAATCATTGTGTCGGAGCAAAGATCAAAAATGCGTCAGTGTGAGTCAAACTGTGAAACCTAATTAACTCATGTCATCAAAGATGAACTTGCATTTGTTTTTATCTCAGACTTTCCACCTTCACGGGCCAGATGAAGCTTCAGCGTGAAATCTGGAAACTGCTCTGCGTTTCCTGAGTTGTTTCATATCATGAACAATGAGCAGGGTTTTATGTTGAATTGTGCTATCTTCCCTACCTCACAATTCTGTTATCAGGACGTTCTGCGTCTTTAATCCCCGTTCAGGGTCTTCCCCCACTCCGTGGCTACTTCTCACTTTTTAATCCACTCAGTATCCATAATTGAAGAAAATAAACACATTTATCTCCACTGTCTCTTATTTATAAATCCAACACATACTGTATTCAGGATGTTTTTCATATTACCTTCATATTTTTGATGAGAATCAACCTGAAAACAGCTGCTCTTCACACAAATGATCGCCTTACCAGCAAAACATTTGCTACATAATAATACAAAAAAAATCTGTGATGGTACAAAGTTTGTACCTGAGCATGAAAAGCCCTGGTTGTTCGCATCGGCGTACACTTTGTCCTGTTGGTCAATTATTTCCCCATCATGACCTTCATTCAAGACATTATCCCGCTTAGTATACGGCTACTTGCAAAACCTAAAATTAGAATAAAAGTCTTTCACTTTTGTGAAGGCTAAATTATTTATTGATGATTTTTGCTGAGAGTAAAATGGGTCTCCACAGTCGGGGCGCTTGTTGCTTAAGTTAAAAGTTGAATCCTGGCGGCTATAACTTGGGCTAGCACTGGCTTCATTTACCTCCTCCGCTGGTCGCTGTTTGTGCCGCTGATCTGCTGTTCATTATCATTTACAGATTTTGCTCTTCTTTGTAAGCTTGAAGCCTTGTTTAATGCCTTTTCTTCATAATAGCAGTCCTGATGTATATATTGTCCTCTATAGGAATGATAACAGCTATTGGATATTTACATAGACAGCTTTTATGATCTCCAGAAGACGAAGCATCCTGACTTTGTCTGAGGAGTTTTCACCTCCAGTGACTCCATTTTCACATTCAGCTGTAACTGCTTTCAACACTTAGCTCTTTGTTTTGTGGCGTAAACATGAGCAACAAGCTAAGACGTAAACAGAACTGCTGCTTCACTGCAGGCTGACGTTAGCATTTAGCTTCAAGTCCAGAATTTGCTGCAGACATCTGGATTGGATCTAGTTTTATTCTCCACCACTTCATCTGATTTGCAGGGTGAAATCTATGCAGTACATACGTTTCCCCCATAATAATTCTCCAAGAAGAAAGAGTTCAGGACTGTACATGGCATGTTAGTCCCTCAGTTCAGTGATGATTAAAACAATGGATAATCCATCTTAAGTAGAGACAAAATGATAATCATTCAAGTCCGTCGATTCCAAATAACTGCTCTATTCTTGGCAAATGAATACCTGTTGAACTAAAATAAGGAAATGTGCAATTATTTATAATTTTAGTAGTTTAAAAAGAAGTCTTTACAGAAGTCAGAGAATAATGGGCTTATTTGTGTAACTTTCCCATCTTGGTAGATTGAACGAAGCTGCAATAAATTTCTTCGGGGTTAATGAAGGCTTTAATAAACCAGTGATTATTACAGAGCTAAAGGACCACAAAAATATATTCAGCCTTTTACGTTTTATGAATCTTATGTGAAGAGCGATGCCTGAAGTCTGAACAAGCTAAAAATGATTGACAGCTGGTGTAAAAATAGCTGTGAAGGAGTATTCGGAGGCACAAATCATGACAGGGTTTTCTTTTTTTCTTGGATTCCTTGACTCCTTTGATATGTGCAGCGTGCAGTACCCTGTAACTTTTAGTTTAATCCCTCTGCAATCCCTCCGTTTGATCTAATCCTTTTTATACGACTGTGCTAAAACTCATTGCTTTGATTGATCGCTGATGACCGCAATCAAACTGTTTAGTATGAATTATCTGCGTGGCATTTTAACGAATAGCAGCGATCCTTCTGGATGTGCTCCATCCCAGTTTTGATTTGTGAAGGCTATAACAGCGTTGTCTGTCAGAAGCACGATCTCCCATTGCTGCAGCTCAGTGGAGATCCCAGACCCAGGAAAGGCATTAAGGCCAAAGATAATGAGATTTAATCCCCAAACATAACTGCTCATTTGCAATGTGAGGAAACGCTTGCGTTAGATCAGACAGCCTCAATCAGAAGCACGAAGGCAGCCAAAGGAGATGACGGCCGTCACAATACGCAGACTTTTCCTGTCTGTTTACTTCAGGGATTTATTTTGACATTGCAGCATAACTGATGTTGGACGTGTTTTTGGTTCTGCATGTGCAAGATGCTCACGTTGCACTTTTATCTTTTATTTGTTTACGTCCCAGAATGAATTTGGACTTTCTCACTGTCACGATTAGTCAGCCGATGCTGCGTGAAGCCTTTTCAGCTTCGCTGGCCTGCTGATTTTCCATCAGGAACGATCAACCCATTAGGCCATGGAAGTACGTTCCCGCCAATTGTAGATTCAAAGTATCTCCTGATTATCAAACACGGTCATTATTGTGATATTAGAAGTCAAAAATGAGATCACTAAACAAATAGTTGTACTTGCCACATTTAAAATCATTATTATGAGATAAAGGCAAGGCAAGTTTATTTATATAGCGCTTTTCAGGTCCAAGACAATTCAAAGTGCTTTACATACAACATAAGAATTACAATAAGATGAACACAAAATCAAACACAAAATCATCAAAAAATGCGATTAAGTCTAAAGTAAAATGCACATCATGAACCATTGTTCCACTTGTTTGCAGCATAATAATAGCTAAGAACTGCTTCTCTAAACATATCTCGGGAACTTTTTCTTTTCCAAACTAGATCTGATGTTTGCCAGATGTTTTATCTAGTTTTCTCTCTTAGTTGGCAGTAAATCATTTTGTGCAGGCTCACCCCAGACCACTATGTCGGCTGAAGCCTCATCAATGCCCCTGGAGTTACTGGCCATGCAGGTGTAGGTCCCGGCATCAGACAGGTGGGAGGGGCTGATGAGCAAGCTGCCTGACTCCAGCAGGGTGAACCTAGGCAGCTGGACCGAGCCACTGGCCAAGACACGTTCACCTGCAGGGAAGGGCGGAAATGATTAATGATATGGGAAGGAGGACAGGGGATAGAAGGGGAGGCGGTGGGACAGATATACAAGAGATTAGGGCAGTGGAGAGATGTCAGGGAAACAAAAGCAGCAGGGAAAAAAAATGTTCAGCTAGAACGAAGTAAAGCTTGGTTGGAGAACATTAATATTCAGATTTTTTTTTCTTCTTGTCATGGCTCTTGTCTGATTTCAGCATGTCAAAATGCAGCATAATAAAGAAACTCATGCTGTAAGCCCACGCACCTTTCTGCCAGGTGATGGCCGGCCGCGGAGCTCCTGATGTCTCACAATGCAGGATGACTGACATGCCGTCAATCACTGCGCTGTCAGAGGGGCCGGCGGTGATGTTGGGAGCAATACCTGAGTGGGGTCATCCACACACACACACACAGAGACACACACACATAATCATGCATAAGTTCAAACAAAATCAGGTGAGACAGAGGTGATAATGAGAGACATAAACAGCTTTCACTCTAATAAAGCAGGCGGCTGCTGAGAGCCTAATAGTCTCGACAAAAGGGGCGGCTGTCAGGTCTCGTTCTCAGTGACAGCTCTGAGACTCTGACAAGGCACCTTCATCTTTCAGCCTCTCCTCCTCATTCCCTGATTCAAACACAGGCAATAATTGCCTGAGCATCCAAGGTGACAAATCTGTCAGCGCAAAGAGATATACACTGCAGATAGATTGGTGTAGGAAGGGAAAAGACAGAGGGACAAAAGAGGATTAGAAATAAGACAAGAGGAAAGGATTTAAGAGTAGAAAAAAAGAGAGAGGGACCAGAGAAGGAAAGAAGAGCAGAATTAAGTAGGAGACAGACAGATAGTTCAAATTTGAAAATTTTAAAGGGGACGTACTTGTAACAGCTAGATAGGTATTTGTCTGGATCTCTCCCGCAAGATTGCGGGCGAAGCACTGAAACATCCCCGTGTCATCTGGTAGGAGCCCGTTGATCTGCAGGCTGCCTCCCACCAGCACCCTGTACCTGGGGATCTTCACCGGGCTGATGGGTACTGCATCTTTATACCACACTATGTCTGGCTGCGGCGTTCCTGCAGAGGAAGGGGAAGATTTATCTTGTCACTGTGACCCTTTAAGCATTTGTTTTTGGAATTTTTAATGCTTTTGTGCTTTTGCACTCTGGCGAAACGCAAAGATGACGGACCTCGTGCCTGACAGGGGATATCCACCACCTTCTCCATTTCTGCTGTGATGTGACTTGGTGGCTCTTTTATGAAGAGAGGATATTCTGTTTGAAGGAAAACAAAAAAGCAGTCAGCACTCCCTTATGAGAAACAAACAAAAAATTGCTCAAAAAGGGATGTGAAAGAGTTTCTTGGAATTTTCTAAACATGAAAGCAGCTGAGGCTGGAGTAGTCCGCTCTGTGCACGGCTGAAATGTAAGCTCTGTGTTAATTACCGAGAACATGCAAGTAGGCCCCAGCTGTGACCGAGGGGACGCTGCTGCTGCGGAGTGATGCCTCACACTCATAGTAGCCACTATCGCTGACTGCTGGCAAACTGATGACCAGTCTACGGCCAAAATCACGGATCCCTGTATTGACCAAAACCCCATCCTTCCTCCAAGTAATACTCATTTTGACAAGGGGTCTAGTGGAGAAAAAAAAACACATGAAAAGGATTAAAAGAGAGACAGAGAACGTGGTTTTAATGCAGAATTATATTCTGTTTCAAGGTTAAAGATTATTGAGGGTGAAATGGGATACATCTGTCATTCTGATTAAGTCTTTGAATTGAAGATAATAGTCAGAATTCAAAATGTGTGAGACGGGGAACAGAGTGAAGCCTTGAGTCAAAGGAAAGAATGGAGGAGAGGTACAAAACGAGAGATGTGCAAAACACTTTTCGTTCATGTTCAAACAAAAGGTTTTCATAACTCATTTAAATCTCCGAATATCAGACGAGGCGATGAATAAAGATGGGGGTGCTTTGATAATGCATGTGTGTATTTGCATGCCCGAACATCAGCACCTACGCATGTGTGGGAGGGCTTACCTTGCATTAGCAACACACTCCATGATAGCTTCGTTTCTGCCCACTGTTACACTAGTGTTCCTTGGGGGGATGATGATGGAGGGGGCAATAGGGTCTGCGGGTCCTCCCACATCTATTGCACACACACGCAAAGTGAGAAAAAAGTGAAACCAATCTATAACTGCACACTACCCTCTGATTAAGCCTGCACATCTGCCTGATACAGTCAGCTGAGCATGACTAGATCCTACACACAGACTGACAATCTGTCACTATCACTAGCAGGTAGCCAGCATGCTGTAACCCAGCTATTAACACCTCTGTCTTTACTTTAGCTCCCTTTTCTGGTCCACACAGCATTTTCCTGTGCAAGGTGTTAGCCCAGGTGTTAGAAGCCATTATGTAACATAATTGAGACAAACACAAAAGGCGATTAAATGCAGCACCATCACTCGCAGGTTTCACAGAGCCTCCAGCCATCCATCGATTCACTGCCCTCAATCAGTGATCTCTCTCTGAATCTGATCTCATTTTCCACCACCTCCCCGGTGGACGGGTGTGGGCTTGTGAACTTCTATGCGTTTGAGTGATTGCACGTTTATGGTGTGTTAGGTGTGTGTATTTTGTAGCAGTGTGCCTGTGGATGCTCAATTGTGAGGGCCAGCTTGGGTTAATAAGGTTCCTAATCAAGTTATATTATTATTATTATTATTGTTATTTTGCACCATGCTATTGTGAATCTCACCTTTTCTCACCTTATGTTCAACAGTATTATGACAAAGTTTCCTTTGCAATCACCAGCTAAATGTTGAGTTTGATTACTGTTCGTCCTTTTTCATTTCTGTATTAAAGTCACCAACTAATAATTGAAACACATACAATAAATTGCCTAAAATTCTTTTTGAGAATTCAATATGTGAAATGGCTTTTTCATAGCATGAATTCTCATGGCATACACATAAGTCATTCTTCCAGTGAACTGTTTAAACCTGCTGATTTAGATCTAGATGGCTCTAAAAGTTGAGCGGTTTCTTGCCAAAAAATGGACATGCTTCTGTCATTTTGCTGCCATAGTTTGTCAGAGCACATTTAACATTCCAAAATTACAACATACCAATCTCAATAATTTAAAAATGCCATCATAGAGTTTTTAAATGCTGCATTAAAATTCATTATTGTCACAAATGCTAGATGAAACCCAGCAATTAAACTTTGGAAGTGAGAAATGCAGTCAGAGATGCAGATGAGAAGTAAAGTGTGTGCTATAGAAACATGCATTTTGTGACTCAGTCAATTTGAAATTCCTTTCACTACGGCATAAAATCATTTCATCATGATAGTACAAGCATCGTATTGAGGGTGATGTTGACATTATTAATAATCATCACGGAGAACACCCATAAATCCATGCAGAAAAGCTTCCTGTCAGAGCATTAGGGGAGTTCAAAAAGAAGAAATTAAACCCGGTGCAATGATTCGCTTCAGTCCAGGGGATTTATGAGGAAAAATCTAAATCACTTGGCTCAGAAGTTATTGGCTAGTATGTAAGATTGCAGAATTTAGGATTTTTCTGCCTAATTAATGAGTGGTATTTTGTGGAATTTGATTGGCAAGGATTTTGAAGGAGTGAGAAAAAGGGAAAAATGATTGAAGAAGTGAACTGACTTAAAGATTGATGGTTTG
>JAVQJG010207435.1:0-15076 GCA_036024015.1 Craterocephalus amniculus
TTTTTTTCATTCGGATTTTACTAAGGCGTTTAACTTAACAATTGCTCAATCATTTTTAAAACTCACTACACGGAAAATTTTCATTTAAATCCACAACCAACATATCTGGACTCCAGAGCAGAGAACGACTGGGACCAGAAGATAATTATTTTCACTCCATTGACTCCCATTCAGATTTTTTCGATTTTAAGTACCCATGGGGCTGACCGGAAGGACTTCGGCTCCCCATAGGGGTGGGACATAAAATATTTGTTTCATGATTTTAATTAGATTTTTTTTTTTTTGTACAAAAAAGAAAAGATTGTTTTACATAAATTCAAAAATAAAAAAAAATCCTGTTTTCACATGTTTATTTAATTTTTATTACTATCACTTTCACTTTTTTACTTGTCTTGCCAGGCATTATAACAGTGGAATGATGGTTTGGCTACTGTGTTATTTTTTCCTGATTAAAATTCAGAGAAAAAACTAGCAAAAAGATTAATTTAAAATCATTTTGTGTTTTTATCCTGCACAAAAATCAGCAATATCATGAGAATAGAAATTTAAATTGAATTAGCATCCAAAAACACTGTAAAATAATCAAATCTGGAGGAAAGCATATCGCCCCGGCCCAAATGTACTGTCGATGTGAACAGAGTAGCCACCAGGATGTTTAAATATCAGCTGCTGTGCAGCAAAGAGCAAAGGCAGACTGATGGACTGATGGACAGCATCCAGCAGGGATGTCCTGATAACTCTGCTAGCAGTTTGGTTCCAGATGAAGGTGACACAGTCAGAAGTGTAAAGTAGTTCAACCTCAGGTGAGGAAATATAACGAGTAGATAAAACTTCTTATTTATTAACTGCAGGTGGATAACTTCCTACAGGAGCATTAAAAACATCCTGTTACTGTGGATTTAGAAAAGGATAAAAGTCTGAGAGTAATTCCGGGTTAACTCAGGACGTTAAATATTTTATTTAGTAATGACTGACACTCTAACATAAAAATGACAGTATAAAACTGCTCACAAAGATTCATCAGCATTAACTCAACAGTTTAATACCATATTATATATAGTCCTGTTCAAAACCGGATAAACGTCCATCATTTCCTCATATTTCCGTTTCACACAGCAATCTTTCTAGATAGGGAGATCATTAGGGATAAAAGTTTATGTTTCATTTTTGTGTGTGTGTTTGTTCTTACATTTGTTGTGTAAAGGCTGTTTTAATTATCTTATGCATGCATTGTTTTTAACATGTGAAGCACTTGGAGTTGCCTAGGTGAAGGGTGCTTTATAAATGAAATGAAGGATAGTCCCTTTTGACTGTGAGTCTGGAAATGTAACAGTATAATCTATGAAATCCGAAATTCAATGTTGGATTTAGATTCATGGTGGAATTTTTTTGTCTGTTTTGCTTTACAGTGTAAAATTGGCACCTAAAAACCAGACAACCCACCTACTCTCTCTCTCTCTGCTCCGCGGGAAAACATTCACAGTAATGCCGAACTGCCGCAGCATTAATCTGGACATTTGATACGTGTACACGTAGAGTGCAAAGTGAGGAGTTGGGGCAGATTCGAGATAAAACTGGCAGGGTTTGGGCTGGAATGCAGTGAGCAATCTTTGCTCTGTCAGCTTTGTTTAAAGTTGCATTTATCTCCACAAAGATATCTCATCTACATCAATGTGTGGTCACTGAGCAGAGAGAGGCCCCAGACTGGGCCTGGTGGGACTATGATCCACAAGCAAACAATATGTCTGCGTACAAGTTACTTTGGAAAATATGCAGCCGAAATTCCCACAGACAGCAAGAAGCTCAGCCCTTCCAAGCACACAAATACAAAATGCTGTAAATAAACGGCTTTGTGTGAGCAGGAAATGTGTTTATTCTCCAGCTTCAGTAGACCAAGAGACTATTCAGCACACACACACATACAGCCAAACATTAGATTGGACAAGCTGTCACAATACGTTTTCTGCTGCCACAGATTGCAACCATAAAATCATGGTAATAACAAAGACCAGATGCAAGAAGACAAACTTTCAAAGACAGAATTATTATAAATGAGATACAGCTTTCAGACCTACACACGCATAGCTCAGTAATGACTCCACATCAGGACAACATGACTCACTGACATGACGACTGACATGCAACAAGAGCATTAAAGTACCGTAAAGACAGCCTTTCTTACCCATACGACACAAAAAGAGAAACACCTCTTTTAAAGTCATTAAATTATAAGCTAGAGTTCAAATGCATATTTTCTTAGCCTTCATTTATTACAATTATCACAACACAAACACTCCCTCACATGCACATAAAAAACCTCTCTGCACTGTAATAATAAGAAAACAAGTGGAGAGGAGGAGGGGTTGTATCTGAAAGCTACACAAGGAGCCGGGCAGCAGACTGAAAACACAAGGGAAAACAGACAAGATAAACAGGGGTGGCCTCAGACTGGTTAGCAGCGATCAGGAGCCTTCAGTAATGCCGCCAAGAAAAATACAGTACAAGGAACCAGACCGAGTGCTCTGGAACAGAAAGCGCTGGGAAACTCTAGCCTGAACTGGAGTAACAAATCATTTCTTAACTCGGTCTAGGCCTCAGCACAACTATGACAGTGCTGTCATACAGCCAAACAGAACTTGCACATTACGATAATGCTGCCATTGATGTGCTGTTAGTGTGTCAGTCTCTGAGGAGGGAGAATAATCCATCAGACTTGTTGCTGTGCTTCATATAAGCACAGACTGAAGCTGTACAAGGCCTCTGTGAAAGGTCTGCTATCGACAATAACAGCAGCACAGATAGCGGCTTAGTCATAATGGCTAGCATGTCAGCTGGGACTCAGCATCTCATTAGCCTATTTTAGCATGAAGCTATGGATTTATACCAGTACCATAGTGGCTTGTGATTAGCCTAGTTTAGCATAAAGCTAACCTGGGTTTAATTTATCTACCTACTGAAAGTTAAATAAAAATACAAACAAAAAATGAAAATGCAGATCTTGTATTTTGTGGCACAATTTTAGCCAGTAAGCACCCTCTTATTTTTTCTTTTTTTTTCTTCCCCTTTCCATCAAATTTATACATCTTTAGTCAAACAAAAGAAATTATAATCACATAGCATGTTGTGAATACAGGTTTCCTTCAAAATGGGGCTCTTATCCCAAACATGCAACACAACACGACTTATCTTCTCTTTATTTATGTTAGTGATGTTATTTAAGCGATTTAGACACAAGGATCTTCACTCAAAAACAAACATTCAAAACTATCAAACATCTTTTGCAAAACAAGCCTTCAGATTATAACTAGACTAGTATCAAGCTAAATAACACTGTTTGGTACAGCTTAGCAGCAGAACTGCTAACATTAGCTCCTAATGCTAATCTTAATACTAATATGACTACAACAGAAATCTGTGTTATCTCAGGTGACTGGAGAGAGTGCTGTGTGATTTGGTGACTTAGTAGGGCTGTAGGATTAGAAGAATTTTGTCAAAGGAAGTTAGCCCTTAGTTAGCATTACCTGAGGCGGGAGCCGGTTCCTGCCATGGACAGAAACCTCGATTTTTTTTTGTATTAAATAATGGCTTTAAAAATATTGCTAAGTGGGTAAAGCCTGATGGCGCCAGTCTCATGTTGGCTTTTCCAGGACAGTACTTTTTGTTTGTTTTTCCAAGCGTTCATGAATTTTATACGGTGTCATAACAGTTGAGGGAGGCTATAAACACAACCTGTTTATAATAAACAAAAAAATTAAATAAATTTGAAAGAAAAGAAAGAAAAAGGGCCAGTCTACTGTGTGAAAGGAAAAATGTGAGAAAATGTGACAAATCTTCCTGAAGCGTCAGCTGTTTTCCTGTGATTGTGTAATCGTGTGAACCATGTTGCAGCATCTGAAGAGCATCGCTCCAACTGCCCTACGGTTAAGCTCAACACAACAGTTTCTAAAATACACGAGGGAAAAACACTCGAAAAAGCCTGCTATTATTTTCATTATCCAGGTTTCCAAACACTTGAGTGCTTGTTTGACAAGGTGCTGGGAGCTGGTTAGAATTTAGTGCTTGTCTGAAAACCACAGAAACAATCTGCAGCCTTTCAAACAATGTTCAGCAGCAGAGCTGATAACCTTCCAACCAAAACAAGGATGTTTAAACCTATAAACAGATTTATCCTCTCCACATCCCAAGCTCATTTTGGGTGTGTGATGCTTGTAGCACTTCATATAAACATCTCATCCACATCTAACCAGCAGTTCCTCTTCTCCTCACCTGTGTTGTTAGTGTTTGTGGCAGCCTTTGCTCCGACTGTCTTAATGGCTTAGTCTCTAAAATTACAACTTGAAGTTGTATTGTAAACACAACAATCAGAAATTTTCTAAAGATATTAAAAACATTAAACAGTCCGAGGGTTTGAAAAGGTTTTTGTATCCTGATGAGGTTGGAAAATGATCTCAGACCAAATTGTTCATATAAGCATCATCAAAAGCAGACTTTGCTGCATGAATGTGCTAGAAAAACAACACTTCCTGAAGCAAGTATTAATCATAATGGTTTGATAATCTATTCCTGTGTTTCTCAAATCTGGGAACATGTAACCCTAAGGTTCATGGAGAAAGGGTCGTATATATTATAGCTTTCTGACTAAATTGATCTGTCTTCAGTTTGTTTAATAAGGCGAGTCAGTTCAGGTGTTCAGGATTACTACACAGATGACAAAAAGCACATGTATGCAAATTTAAAATAACTTCTAGATGTTGAAAAGGTACTCTGTGAATACTGGATTTCTCACTTTCAGGCAACTTGCATTCATTTCTTTGTGATCTCATGGATCCAATCGGATCTTTAAGCTAAGTTAAGCATTTTTTTCAAATATATCAGATGATACATTTTATAAATTAAGTTTGATAATTTTTTTATATAAATAAATATTTTATATTTTTCCATTAAGTAATGAAAATAAAATAAGGAAAATATGGAAATGTGTAAATACAAAATTCTGCTGAAATTGCATTTATTTCTTTTCAGAAATCTTTGGTTGTTCATAATGCTTTCTAATACAAAAGTTCATGAAATATAAACATCTCTATTTCTTTGCTCTAGGGGGGAAGGGGATTTTCCATTATTTACAGGCTATTATGCTGTTATTTTACTGGCCCACTAGAGATCCGAATGTTATGCCCTGAGCTAAACTGTTAACTGACACCACTGATTTAGAAAAAAAATATTGGGGCTAAAATGCTGGAAACTGTGAGACTCATAAATTCTATGGTATGTCAATATTTTATTATCATTTCCTATTTCCAGCGTCTGCCTACAAGAGGCAGACAGTTCAGAGCATTTCGGTCTACACGCTGTAACAACAGCAACCCCTGGTGGTGAGTAGTTCATACTTTCATTCAGGTAATTTCTTCAACTTTCATTTTAAATTGCTTAAATATTTGATTTCCTATTGGTTTAGTCTTTATTTTATATAAAATACAAATTCATTACATCTCTAATTTAAAAATCTTCTCCATTGTAGATAGATGAAGACACTTTTAAAACCAGCCTCTCTGCATGTTGACCTGCACATTCCTGATGAGTTTTTCACACATTAGGAATTTTTCTGGACCCCATGTCCACTGATGCTTGAAGGGCTTGAAACTTAAAATGGATAGAGGAGAATTAGAGAGGAAGAAGCAGCAGACCTGTTCTTTTTCGAGTGTTCATCTTTGCCTTTCTTCACTCCAAAGATCCTGGTGATAAGAGTGCTGAACAGGAGCGTGGAGGAGTTTCTCACCTGGAAAACAAAGGGGGAGGAAAAACAAGGAGGCATGAAATCTTAATCTCTTTTCTCCTTGTTACAAAGAAGTTGCAAAAAAAGTAGCAAACATGAGGTCAGGACTCACAGCCCACACTGGGGAGGTGAAGCCTAGCACAGCAGCCTGCATGCCATCTGAAACAAAGGGAATAATGTTTTCCCCCAGACGGGTGTCCCTGTAGAGCGCCCGGAGGATGTTCAGAGCGTGGACCTGTGAGAAAAGGAGGAGAGTCGGACAGAAAGTCTAAAAACCAGCAGGAAATGTCGGACTTATCAGTCTAATTTGTGCATTAGGGGGGGAACCTGAGGCACAGTGGAGCCGTCAGTGTTTCTGTCAGCAGACGGCATGGCCAGAGAGATCAGCTCCCTCATGGTCATCTTCAGCAGGCTGCAGCTGGAGGACTTGGGCTCAGAAGACAGCAGAGCCTGTAAGAGAGGCTTGTCAAAAAGTCTCCTCATCACATTTCTTCTTACGGTCACATTAATGAATGAACAGGCATGAAAGGAAGACATCTCAACACGCAGCAGTAGTCTCAGACATCCCCACAGAAACCCAGCATTGATCAGTTGTCAACCCCAGAATCCAAACGTTACTCTGACACTGAACATCTGGACTTCTTAGTGTTAAAAAAGTAAAATGGTAAAAGGCTCAAACCCAGGCTGATGCTCCTCTGCTGTGCATCTAGCTTACCCTGCAGCCACAAGTGGCACAAATCTGACTGAACACTCCTAAATCTGACGCATTGCTGCTTTATAACTGTCTGTACAGTCATGTTTGCATTTCATCTGAATTTTACATCACTGAATTGCAACAGCATCACAATTCTGCACCAACATGGCAAGAACAACATTATTTCCATAAACTCATCATGTTGTATGTGCATGCAGGTCAGGGCTGGAGATGTTCATGCTGGGGTATAATGGATGATGTAAATTACAGTATAAACAACAACAAACAATCTAGGCAAAGAAATCAGAGCTTTAGGGTCACAGTGTGAACATAGACAGAAATGTCCCAGCTGAATTCATGAGGTCATAGGTCAACCAAAATCACAAAGTGGTTATTTTGGCCATTTATTCCGTGCTGGTGCTGCAGGAACGCCAATTACCTGTTAATGACGTCACCACACCAGCGGAACACACCAGTAATACGCCGCAGCTTCTTCTTCTTTGTACCTGGTCGAACATCATCTGAACTGCTCAACTTCGCCCCCATGATTTATGGTGGTACTGCACCGTCTGCTACATCTGCATATGCAGCCACGGAAGAGTCCGTCTGGTCCGGGTGCAAATATTAGATGGAGCTTAAATGAGATTGTTTGTTGTGTTAAACCCAGCATGGATACAGACATGTAGCGAGACTCTTTACAGACGAGCGTTCTCACTCCGACCCTCATGTTGAAACTGCTGGAGAGGGTCGATTAGAAGAGTTTAACTTATCAGACCATCATTAGACCAGCTGATTTCTCTCTGATGGACCCAGGCGTAGAATAATCATCAGTTCTTGCAACAGTCGCTCAGTGAAACATGTTACACACGGTTATGACACACAAGGGAACTGTTCATGTGTAACAACCCGCAGCAGCACACCATCAACCCTGCTGGCATTTTACTGGGATCATTTCTTCAGAAGTCCCAGAAACATGAGGCTTTGGGACGAGCCGGGTGACAGCTTGTATGAAAAGCACCAACAGGTGCTCTGAATTATGGGAACAAAATGTGCTTATTGGCTACGGCTTCTCTGTAACAACTTAAAAAGACATCTTCTTTGTTGCATAAGACTCGGCTGAACGCTGACTGAATGACATCATTTGTATATGCCGGGAGTGGGAGTAGGAACTGTGGGAGCTGCTGCACAAGTTATCTTCCAGTGGGAGCTGATGGGAGCCAGCTGTGTGTCAGGCCTGGGTTATGGTTAAGAATTAAGCCTTGAAGGAAGGGATGGAGCGATGGAGGGAAAGAGGAGGAGGAGGTGAAGGAAGAGAGGGTGTAGCTTGGTTCCTGCAAACCAGTCCAGACCAGACTCAGGAGCCAGCCTTCCCGGGTCTGACTCTGCCTCTCTGAGTTGAGGAATGCAGCCCGAAGCTCTGCTAAGGTGTCGATTTCTGCATCTCTGCAGACTTCCACCATTATCTTATCTCCTCTCCCTTTATCCTCAACTTCAGACACCAGTTGTAGTTTTTTATCATGTTCTGCTCTCTCTTCAAGCACATCTGTTTCCCAGTCTACCAGAAAACAAGGCTGCTCGCTGATAATTACCTTTAATTCCAATAAATAACTACAAACAGGACTACAAAAGGCACGAAAGCAAATCTCACAAAGTCAGGCATAAGCTTCAGAAAGCTGGCACTGAATTGAAAATTGTTTTTTTTTTTTGTTCAACTTAAAAACAGCTTGGCATTTAAACGTGCAAAGGAAACGAGAATGAGTGATGTCAGCGGTGCAGTCGTGTCCCAGAAACCACAAAAAAGAGCAACCCAGCTAGGAAATTACTGCTGTGATAAAACATGAACTCTGTCATGTCTAGTTTCAATATCAGTAATCAGAGGAAGCGAAGGGGCGAGCTGTGGCTGAATTATACGCTGAGTCAGAGATTACAACACACTGTTAGAGCTGAGTGGGACTAGTGGCATAAGCAGGGGGCAAACAAAGGACACTGTCAGCCGTTTAGGCGTAACATGCACCAGCACATGTAATAACCGACAAAAATCTATGAAAATTATGAAATTCAAACAACTTTTCCAAAGTGTAGCATTAAATATCCACTAACAGCAGCTGAGACGTTGATACCAGAACGTCTCCACGCACTCTGGACAGACTAACTCGAAGGAATGTGGCTTTCACAGATGAGTCTGCACCTTGTGAGCTTTGAAGTGTTTTCCATGTAAACAGTACGCTTTTAACAGCACTTGAAATCACCAGCGTGACTCCAAAAACCAGGGCTGAAACATAACAAGCACTATTTTGATACTTTTTTGGGGTCTATTTGTTATGTTTTCATGTTGAGTAGCATGTCTGTGCACCTGGATGTAGAAAGGTATTCCAGCACTGCGTCGTGTGGCACAAAGCTTCGATGACGGGTCGCTGGATTTGACCTCTTCCAGGACCTCCGACAGCCAATGAGCAGGAAGCTGCTGAAGAACTCGACTCCCACTCCTTGCACACACACACAAAAACATTACATAATTAGAAATATATACTAATTGATAAAAACTGATTAAGAACAAACACAATAATTCACAACTAAAAAATTTCACATTTTTACATAAAAGATACAAAAGATATATCTATGTGCAGACTCACTGAAAATTACATTTGAATTTACTAATCCTATTATGTAAAATAATTCTCAGTTATTGGGGCTATTTATGTTTTGTCACATTATTGCCTCACACCAGATGAGTTTCACTGATCGTATCTGTTAAATGTGCCAGAAAATAACAGTCCAGAAGTGTCTGATGAAAACTGAACTATGAGATGTCCTATTCTGAATAATTTTTGAGTGAGAGGATCCAGCATGTGTGGGCTTCAAGCTAAAAACAAACCCTCATTGAATGAACAATCAACCTGTTTAACAGGGACATTTCGAGGCTAGCTTCAGATGATAATCAGACATGCAACATGAAGCATTAAAAAACCTCCAAGTTTTAGCTGTTTAGAGCACCTTCAGGCTTTAACTCAAATTCTATATAAAGAAGAGAATATTGCAGGGGATTTTTGGGGAGGCACAATCCAGACGCACATTAGGACAATGTACTTTCCTCTCGATTCGATTCTTTGATGGTTTCTTGGGAGTCATTTTGATTTAAATTGTGATTCATCAATATTACCAATTTTTGTGATGTTTAGTTTTCTTTTTTAACACCAGGACATGTAAAAAAGTTGAATGATGATGATATCAGGAGCCATATTTGCCAAAAAATATGCACAATCCATGTGAGTTTTATCCATGAGTTTTTTAAGGTTGATGCAGGAACGATATATTTGAACCAGATGAGATGAAGCATTGAAATTTGGAAAAAAAGCTTATTTATTCGTTCAGCAAGACAGAGCAACCAGACTATCATTCTGCTGCGATAATAATAAAAAATAATGATACAATTCTTTTTTTAAAAATTGAAAATCATTTAAAAAATGTTTATGCCAGATATTTATGTGAAATTTTTTCTCGTTTTTTTTTTCCTTCCACCCCTACATATTATGCCTCATTGCAAAGATGACAAATAATATTTTCCGACAATAATACAATATTATTTGTTTTTATGAATGGGACAAATAGTTGAACAAACAAAAAAGCCCTAACTTTTTGTGTCAAGTTTATAAAAATCGTATATATCATAATACTGTGATATATATGAATAAAACAATTATCAGCTAAAAATGACAATCTTCAAGCTAGGACACAAACCGATATGTTATCTACATAGCTAGCAGTTAATGTTAGCTTGTCATTAGCTGATAGCTCGGAAGCTAACACCCAAATATAGGGGGAAAGTCATAAAATCAAAATGCATAATCACACATATCTATTTAGTTCACTAAGTCCAGAAATATTAATTTATATCAACTTTGTATACCAGAATCTGTTACATTTATATGAGAAAATTGATACTGTTAAACTGCTGTGCTAATTCTTACAACCCTGCTGTAGCTAACACACTGATACCAATTCAGTAAGGATCTTTGTTGTAGTAAGTAACAGCATAATTCAGAAATACTGAAACAAACTACACATAAACTATAATGTTTGCAAAACTCAATACACAATAGTGTATATATTTTAAAGTATCAAGAGGAGTAAAAAGAACATCAATATTACAGTGGTGATAAAATAGCTGCTATAAGAGGCGACCATATTCTCAAATATGTATTTATGTATAAATATGAGTAATAAGACACTTAACATATTAAAAAGCAATACATAAATGTTCAAAAATAAATCTATTGGTTGATATTCCAAAAAGTAAAGGCTAAGGGTTTTATTCTGTGATTATAAAGCAGTATATAGAAAATGAAAATCTGAATTGACAACATTTTGAGGGAGTAACTGAGTTCATCTGGCACTGTGGGAATATGTCTGACAAAACAAGTTGGGAAGGACTCCTGTAAACAGTTGTAGATATAAACGCACATGACTGACTGGGGAATTCACTCAAAAACAGACAAAAAAAAGAGAAAGTGGAAACAAATGGAAAGAGTGAAAGGAGGAGAGAATTAGGAAGAAAGAAGACGGGGACAAAGAGACACATTGGGTGAGTGGAGCACACCCAGCCAGATCCCAAGGCAGGGCATCAAAAGGCTGCGGTTAGGCACCCCGCAATCAACACCCTATAACCCAAGACACGGTCTGCATACCATCCACACACTGCTCTTCCCTTCCTGAAAACACACGCTTCCATCAACACACTCCCAGCTCTCCTACACACAACCACCAGAATGCCGTTCTCGTTACACAACCCAGTGGGAGACTGGTTTCTGCACAAGAACAAAACAAGGGAGTTTTGTTTTAACCGCTCAGCACGGGGTGGTTCAAAGTCGACACTGCTGCAATGTTTTTGTGGTTCATCACCTGCCGCAGGGCCGTGGACATTTTCCACAGCCAGCTGTTGAGGAAAACAGAGAAGTACAAGGATTCTTTCATATCATTCAGAATTAAAAGATTTGGGTTTTTTTTTATCTCAGGAGGACAAAAGAGAAATTATTTATATCCGTATTGGGGTATGGGTTTGGTATTAAGATTGTCTTTAACTGGCTGGACAGAGCTCACAGAACAGGTAGGATGCTGAATTAGCCGTCATTCTCAGCTAATTCTGAGAAAATGCTGAAATTGTGTTGTGAATCTTTAAACTAGCTAAATAATAATAAATAATGCAACAGAATTATGAGATTTTATAATTTCATATTAATAATAACATTAACTTAATCCCACACGATAAACATTTCATAACAAATGATTATTTTTACACAGAACTTGCCAAACATGCTCAAGTTTAGGAACTATTTTATGTTTCACACCAAACAACCTTTGCATGCTGCACCGTGCTTCAGTCACTCACCGATCAAAAGCCAGCTGACCTGAACCGTTTGATTAAGCCGTTGTATGGTGATAACTGTGATTTAACTTGCCGAACAACATGTGCGTATACAGAAAATTAATGCATGCTGGTTGACATTAGAATTCTCTCTGACCATAGCATAATAAATTATGCAACAGAAATATAACATTTTATAATTTTATAATATGAACATGAACGTTTATGAGAGAGACTTCAGCAGATTTAGTCACTCCAAAAACCTGTGCTGAGTAATAGATCAGACACCTAAACTACACACACATATTTGAAAAACTGTTTTGCTGTGGGAATAACAACCAGTTTTTCTAAATATTGTAAAAAATCGTATTTAAACATCCCTCTGAGACAGTTTCTGTTCAGATGTAACCAGACCGAATCAGGCTGGATGTTTTCCCAACATAAAAATATCCTGACTCTGGCACAAGATCATCAGGGTTCCTCACATCATTATATCAGAAAGAAAGAGAACTAACAGTTCCTTTATCTTCTCTCAGGGATGTACATCTTATAAGAAAAACATCAGCTTCCTTATGTTCAGGTTTTTTTTTGTTGGCCGTCCAGACGCCACCAGATAGTCAATAAAACCGCTCAGCCATTCTTGATGTAATTACAGTACACTGAGAGGATTTATCATGTTTGTTAATCACAAGGCTGAGTGACACTCAGCGTGACGACAGAGGCTCTGAGGCTCATGGCCGCTCAGCAGTATTAACTTTCAGCCCCTTTCAGTGCAAACACACACACACCTGCACAGCATTTCGGTGAGGCGTACAAAGCCCACATAAGCCAGTTCAAAGGCGCCACGATGACGGGACTGCAGGAGCTGCTGACGAAAGTACTGGCCCACCCCCTCCACCTGAAACAGAGACACAGAGACGATCAGCGACGGGACCTGCTGCCGTACGATTCAACAGAAATGGCCTAATTTCATAAAAACCCTTCACAAATTACCACAGGTAAAAAGAATTACATCTTATGTGTTTGAACAAGTTAGCTAGCAGTATAAAACTAAAGACCGTTCATTCAGATTCAGATTCAGATTTCAAGGGATCTGAAATTGGCATCACCCCCATACATCACCTGATCCCTCATTATAAACATTTTAGGTACATTTCCACCCACAGCATCTGGAATTTGAGGAACTTTGAGACACAGGATCTAAAGGATTATTTAAGAACCGGGTCTTGTATTTTTCCCAGAGGTCTAAGCTGAAGTGTAAATGAGGCTCCAGCTCAGTATGGGAGAGGATGCTTCCATTTCCATTTTCACTCGCAAAAACTTTATGCCATCGATTGCATTGATGTATGCTTTAATATTTAGTGGAGATTTAATAGTTTGATTAAAAATCAAAATCAAACGATTAAAAAGAAACAAACACCGGTAAATGTGTCCACACCTCTGAACTGATCTGGTCTAGAGCAGTTGCATCAGTCGAGTCTGGATGAAACTAATGCAGAATGAGTGTTTCAGAGGCTGAGCTTTCGATTGAAGGACCGAGATGGGCGATGTTTCGCAAATGAAAAAAGGCTCTTTCAGAAAGATGACGGATGTGGGGTTTGAAGGTGAGGGTGGGGTCAAAGATCAAGCCAAGGTTCCTGAGTTGTGAGGAGGGGATGACTGTGTGGCTGTCGATGGTGATGGAAAAGTCCTGTGTGGAAGGGAGGAGGGATTTGGGACCGATAATCATGATTTCAGATTTGTTGTCGCTGAGTTTGAGGACATTGGTGGTCATTCAGTGTTTTATTGCAGAGAAGCAGTTTGCTATGGTTGGTGCAGTTGTGGGGGAGATGAATTTGGTGGAAAGGTAAAGTTGGGTGTCATCTGCATAGCTATGGAAGGACTGTCCAAGTAGGCGTTGAAGAAGAATGGAACGGCTTGGAGTTGGATTGAGTGCAGGTATTGTTGGAGTTGTGAGGCAACAGAATTTATAATATTTATGACCAGCTAGGGGTAAAGCAATCGCTGCTTGTGTTGCATCTTATGTTTGGTTCATGGAAGATGTTATGCAGCTATGAGGTATGACTGTGCAACGGCGAATCAGTCGACCTTTTGCTTGGTTTCAGAAGAAGATGAAGTTAGGCAAACGCCGTGACGGAGGCTGAGCCGAAGCAAGCAGAGGGGAAGATCAGGTCACTGCAGAGGAAAGTTAATTGATGCCGGTGATTTGAGTATTTCCAAAGTGATGTGGAGCAGATTAAGCAAATAAGGTTGGTGCCCTTAAATCCAGCAACAAAACAAATTGTTCATGGTGATAGGGAAGCATGGAAATGTAGTTTAGTACAAAGCAGAGCTGGCAGCATCAGTCGCCAGAGTACCAGCAGCATTTAAAAAGGAGTGAAAGTTTGACCTGGATTACACCGGAGATTTCCAGGGAGGTTTTTTTTTTTTTAATGGGCTATTGTTGCAACTTGCATTAATGTTATTTGCACACAGCAGCACTGATTATGGTAACAGCTAAAAACATGCTGCCACTGCTGTGTGCAGCCCTTACAATCAGAATCCCGGCAAATTATTTTTTCTGTTTTTCTACATTCTTTGTAGGAATAATCTAATCAATGTTTTTCTATATATATGTAATTTCATCTGGTTTTCTCACTTACTGAACTCATCTGAAGTTTCTTTAGTTGATGGTATGGTGACTAAAATTTTAAAAAAGATAGAAATTCCAAGTGCACAAAAAAATTATCCTCTTTGTCGCAGCTCTGTTATGACGTCACACGATTACACATCTGGTGCTTTTCCACCTGACAACTAGTCAGCTGTGGAAACACATCAGAGATCAGAGTTCTTTGAACCAAACCGAGTCGTACCACTTGGTGGAAACGAGGATTAAGAGCCAAGCAAGGATCTTTTTTCTGTAGGAAGAAAACACTGATTCTCATCTCGGATTATTTCTTAAGAGGAATATCTTCACAACTTCAGTAAATTCTTCACAAGACATTGTTGGAGTGAAGTTCTCCCTGCATTATCTAATCCCACACACACAAAAAGACACTTGGTTATCAGCAAGGAGCACGTCAAGCGTGAGAGTGGCATGTCAGTAGCGTGACAAGTGTGCTCAAATAAGGATGCTGAAACATCCGCATAATGGCCACCGTCAGTAAAACCATCCAGTTTGTAATAGTGTTAGCAACATTATTCTAACTACACACACACACACACACACACACACACACACACACACACACACACACACACACACACA
>JAVQJG010207437.1:0-12633 GCA_036024015.1 Craterocephalus amniculus
AGAATCAGCCACTAAGTCTGGGCTAACGCATTGACATGCGTTCACCTGCGAAGCGAGAAGATGAAAAGGAACAGATCCTCTGATATCACCGGAAGATATAGGTGACCATCAGGGGTCACTTGTGACTTTGTTGGTTTAAACACTCGACCTGCGCATGCGCGAGATGGATACATTCAGTGCTTGAAGCACCGCCTCTGGCGGTCAGTAAGGATGAAATAGAACAACAAAGAAAAGACAAATAATGCACAACCACTAAAAAGGACAACATTTGAGCTAAACATTCCCACGCTAAGAAACAAACTCAATAATGTAGCAAGTTGACTTTAGGTCCCAGTTCGATGAACATTGCTCACTTTTACCTTAGAAATCTGTAATTCCCAAGACATCAAGCTTCTACGGTGGCTCCATATAAAATACATAGCTGTATGTTTTTGTTTTTCTCTTTCAAACCAACATGGCCTCTCTATTTCCAGGTTTTAAGCTGCTCTGGCAAGGAAGACACTGACTACTCATAAGTATTTCACTTGAAAGCCCAATTTTAGTCATTTCATGACTAAAATTTAATTCAAAACTGCATTTCATTCATGTTTCTAGCATCATGTAGATGTGGTGTAAAATATGACAGCTGTTTAAAAATAAGCTACACAACCTCTGAAGAGAGACCTGCATCTTAAACTTAACTCTGACCTCAACTATTGAACTGAAATTGATTTAATTTTTATAAAACAATGTTTGATGAAACCATGTCGGTAAAAATGTATAAGCTGTGGTTCCCAAACTGTAGGTCAGGACCCACATGTGGGTTGCGAGACATTTCACGGGGTCACCAGATAATCGTCAAAAATATATAAATGTGGGATTTTTGTAATGGCTGTCAAAATTAAACCAATAACGAAGAGATAAATCTAACCGTAACACCTTATTTCTTTAACACATTAAAACACAAATCCACATTAATCTTCCTTATTTATTAAGAAAGACCGTTTTCAGTCCTGATATTTACAGGATCCTGCAGGACGACCCATCTGATATATAATTAATAACTGTCATGGCGGAAGAGAAAGTCACAACACATCATCTTGCTGGTCAAGTTTGAGAACCAGTGAGCTAAAGGATATAATGGATGTTTTTTTGTACTAAACTGGTTACAACTACTACCATGGTCACTTTACCATAGCAACATGTACCCATTAAACTTCAATTTACTAAATCTAATCTCTTTTAAAAGTTATCAAATGTGTGTGTGCATTAGTAAAAAGCCACCTTACCTTTTGTGAGGGTTCCTGAGACCAGTCTTTGTAGGGACTGGATTAACTTGAGCACCCCCTGCCTGCAGCGGCTGGTACAGCCAGCCATCCTGGGGTAGAGGCAGGGGCAGATGGGGCAGGTTTCCTCCAATATAGTTGTAAAAAAAAAGTAACTCTTGGGTAAATTCTGCCTCAGCAGCTTTCACAACGTGACATCACCAGGTCCTTTGAGACTCTGTGTGAACAACAGCAGAAATGATAAGCTTCCTGCACCGTTCTGATGTTTCTTTGTTTTGGACTTGCACACTCTTATTATTCAAGTAGATAAACCCGAGAATCTGTTAACTCGCACAGGTATGTTTGATGCTCTCATTCAGAAATAAAAATAACGACACACCTCGAAGAAACGCACACATACTGGGTTGACATACAGAAGCAGTGGAGCTGCCAGAAAACAAACAAGCTGTAAATGTTTATTGAAAAAAAGAGATAAAATTATACAGAACTTTCAGAATAACAAAGTTCTGTTTCTTCAAACCAAAACGAGGGAGAGAATAAATGATTAAATAGACTCAAAAAGTAGAACATGAGCCTCGTCCTTCTGGAAGTTCTGTTCATACAGCAAACAGCAGATAACCTCAGGCAGTTCTACTCACCTTCTAAGCCTGTTTCTCTATTCACACTTTTCTCATCTCTCGCCTTGTCTTGTCTTCTTTCTTGAAGTCTCCTGAGCAGTAAATATTTCCGCATGAGGATTTCATCTGAGCTGCAGTGGGAGCCCTGCGGCTGTGTTCTGTGGAGGAGCTCTGCTCTGGCGCTCTCAGCAGATCTGTACTGCAGAGAGCCAGCAGCCACCTCTGTTCCCGCCCTTCCTCACATACTCCCTCCTCCTGTCTTGCCTTTGCACCTCCTCATTCTCAGTCTTGATGATGCTCTTGTTTTCTGCCTTTTAGTCAAATGCACACAACAATGCACGATCCAGTGAACGGTGTGGTAAAAAGATTAGTGGGTTACGGGGTAAATGTGAAAATAGGGTGTTTGTAGAGCAGGTAGAGTTGACCTCTTCACATTCTGTGCCAAAAAATGTGCAAATTTTTGTAATGAAATGGAAAGATTTAGTAACACATCTGAAGTTGTACACTAAGAACTTAAAAGCAACCACTTTTTGAGTGGTTATATTATCCCCATGAAATATCAATGTGTATTAAAACCCTTTTTAAAAAATAGTAGAAATTGGGTGGGTATCGTAGCTGAAGCAGAAAACAACTCTGAACCACAGCAACCCCAGCAATCACACCATTAATACAGCAGCGCTTTCTGAGCCGAAGTCACTCTTAAACATGTTATGTAAGTCCGAAATTTGCTTGGGAAGACATAGCTTTTTGTTTCTCACTCCAGAAATGCTCTGTGAGAGTATGATGCAGCGCTACCTCTGACCATTCCCTACTCCGTCATCTTGTCTATATTTAATGTTTTAAAATTCTGTTCATCTCTTACAGCCACAGACATATCTTAAGATGTCTTAATCCAAAAACTGACTCAGTCTTAAATGTCACGCGGTTAAAAAAGGAAAGTAAAAAGGGAGACAACAACAGCAGAAAGGGTTATAGCCTTCGTGACTTAAGGTGGCTGCTTGCAGAATCCTGTTTAGATCCCGAGGGAGAAGTACTTTACTTTAAGAGTGGTGTGGTAAAAATAGCAACACAGTGCAAGCCACACTATCAGACTAAGTATGCATAGACTATAAGTAAATACATATTAGAAACAGTAATCAAAATCCCTGTCAGTATCAATTTATACAAAATGTTTGACATTTTTAGAAAATCTTAATGCAACAGGCTAACACTGAGAGATATGAGGCAGTTTGTGCTTTTGCTGTGGTTGCCACATACTGTAACTATCAGTGATAAAGCAGCAAAATCAAAAAGTAAGACAGGTGGGTGGACATTAGATTTGATTGACATTTATAATGCACTGTCTTTAGACACCAGCGCTCTAAAAGTATCATATTTAAGATGGAGACCTCTTACTATTACTAAGTTTTTACCTTTTGCAGATAAATGTGATTACCTTGATTTAGCAAGTGAGGGAAAACAATACAAGAGCAATGGAGCAATGCTACACAGGTTCATGACCTAAAAACTCTCCTTATGTACATTCCTGCATTTCTTGTTGCCCTGCAACATCATCATCCAATGTAAAAACAAACAAACACTCAACCCAGAGCACCAGCTGTACAGCGCTGCAGCACATGCCAGCAACTGGATATCAACATACATCATAAACACAAGGAGAAAAAGAAAGAGAAAATAACACGGCAAGAGACACCAGCGCTCTGACTTTTACCAGCAGGAGAAAGTTCTGAGAAAAAACAGATTTTTTGTTCTGCCAAAGTTCAGTAGTGCTGCTTTAAAATCAGTGTAGAAGTGTAAAAAGTAATGGGTGAGACAGGAGATTTGTTTTCTATACATGCAGTAAGACTGATGTCCATGAGCATGAACTAATGAATTGTTCCCTCAGTTTTTCTCTTGTCTCTGTAAAAACATTAAGCAGCACATACAGTACATCAAGGATAAATGAAGATATCTGTGTGTCTGTTCTTTAAAAAATTCTCAACAACTAGAGAGTTAAAGAAAAAGAAAATCTTACCCACAGCCACTCACAGTGTGGGAGTACTGTAAACCAAGACCCAACAATGCTCTGCGGATGCTGCGGACTGAAAGACTTAGAACTCCAGTACAACTGCAGCCCAACATTTCAAAAAGAACTTTTTAGTTTTTACCTCCAAAATCCTAGAAGTTATGTTTGATTTTCTTGCATTTTCTGCTTATGAATACCAAATCTGTCAGTTGTAAAGAATTAGATTAGAGCATGCAGAGTGGAACTGGCTATGATAATACAGGGCCCATCCCACTATGCTGTGTGTGCATTATTGCAACAGCAAATTCAAGTAAAGTGCAAAGTGCATCTCCTGCCAGATGGTACAAGTGACCTGCATGACTAATGTTCCTGCTCAGGAAATCTGAGACCAGAGATCAGAATCATCTCAGAGAAAACACAAAATGATTTAGCAAGCATATTTTGATGTGACAAACATTTAAAATAATCTTTTGGGGAATATTTTGGAACTGCAATTTGTACTGTTTGGGGAAGCAGACTTGTTTTTATCTTCAGGACAGGGATAAAATTAAAGAAGCTTCAGGGAAGATTATATTTATGGTCAAGCTCAAGGAGAGAAACCATAAAGTTGCATTGCATAGAGTAAAGTTTTTTTTGGTCATTTGTAAACTAATTTTATCTTTTTGATAACTATCACTTCGGAAATCTGTGCAGATCATATGTTCATTTTCTTTTTGTGATGAGGGTCTCAAATAAAATCATCAAAATGGCTTTTGATATTTCATTAAATGCAATTTTAGCACGTTTTTACATGAACGCAATACCTGAAATATTTCATTAGAAGATAAAGCTATAATATATTATATTACTTTATAATGAAGGTAAAAAAGACGGAAACAAAAGGGCCGTAAAGTGGAAATATATTTTGTCAAGATCCCTCACCTTTCTGTTCTCTTATCTATAAACATAAATCGCATAAACGGGTAAGTATAACTTTTTCCCACTTTAAAAGCTACAAGGAATTATGGGATGGAATATTCTTCATTTGGTAAAGGGTGCTCCAATTATTCCTTTAATAGGGGAAATAATAGAAAATGCTCCTTTTCTAAGTATTGTATTTAAAGAAGATGAACAGTTTTTAGAATGGCTCTTAACTCAACCAGAATCCTGGTTTGTTTGCTGGTTGGACATTTTCAAACCTTTTACAGGTTTTGGTTTGAAGATCAGGACCTTTACAGACCCCAAAGTGCATATAGTATTTTTTTCACTATACAGTTATTTAATTGACACTTTTATCCAAAGTGACTTACAATTGAGTACACCAGTGCTGCGAAGACTGGAGGCAAAGAAGGTAAGGTGCCATGCCTAAGGACACAGCAGGATTCAAACTGCTCACCTTCAGGTCATTGGACGACCTGGTCTACCAACTTCTCGAATGACAATACATCATTTCCAAAACTAAATTCTTTTGTCTTTTGAAATCGTGAATGGCATGGTAGCTCTTTTCAGTCACTTTTCAGTCACACTTGGTTTCAGTGGTGTGAACACTACAAACTCCAGACAGTAGCTAGAATTCACACTGACGTCCATGTCAAGGTAACTCATGTCTCATCTATGGGATTCTATCAGGTATGAATAGGTTAAAGTTTCCTGTGTAATCTAGAGCTGTTTCACTGCAAACCTTTGGGATAAGCCTGGCTGGAAACCGATTGCAGCTGCATGGGCACTTTCTGTCCCAGCTTCATGTTAGAGTTGCCACACCTGCAATTTAGCAGAAAGACTTAAAGCACCAGGATGGTAGGAAGAAAAGACAGGAAGAAGATGATGACCAGCACACTACATGCTGATGATAGCCATGAAGTTCATGAATAACAGCTCCACTTTAAGAGTAGGATATTTTCTAAAATTGTTTGCACATGATGTAGGAGTGTTGGAAGTTATTCATAAAACATTCCAGAGTAGCATGTTTTTTTAAATTTTTTTTTTTACTTATGCATATTTACTTTCATATTCAGACCAAATGTAGCAACTTTTAAATCTAGGTTAAAACATTTATGTTCTCATGCATCGACACAAAATCTGCACAGTAATTATAAAGTTATCTTACTTTTAATCAAGATTTTATTAATTAATAATTTATCTTTCAAGAATTTTGGGGGGTTTTTGTTTCTTCCTTTTACTACACTTAATGCTTTCTTTCCATAATGCTTTTAATGTTTTATGTAAAGCACTTTGAATTGATTTGAACTGGAGATGTGCTATACAAATAAACTTGCTTTGCCTTTCCTTACATGCATCTTATAAACAGAATCTTGGCTGGACACCATCAGAAAAATCAGTTTGCTTTGATTGATCAGCCGTGCAGACCTGAGCAGGAACTGTCCACCATTTACATCAACTCTGCTGCTATCACAATTCCTGGAAGTGTTTCATTAAATTCAAAACTGCTTGCTGAAGTAGTCCTCAGCTTAAACACCATTTATGAATCATAATGAACTCTAAAAAACCTTTTGGGAATGTGATATATGATTTTACACTATGATCTCTCAAATAGTGTTTTTTTGCCATGATCTCTTAATTACATCATGATGAAACCGTTTTTCAGCCACAAAGATCAGTTTTATGAATGTATGTATCTAAAATCAAATATGATGTATTATAGCTGTATAAACTGAAGTGAAATCAATTGTAGAGAAAGTGAAGAACTTACACCAACATTAAAATGAAAGGATTGAAGTTCTGTAATCTGCTGCGAACCAAATCAGCCATCCAGAAGGAAATTTTCTTTCTTTGTTCTTCAGTAAATGCTCCAGAAATATGCTGATGTGCTGGCAGGTAACATTGCTGAAGTCAGCTTGCTAAAGCCAGGGACATCTTGCTAATCTGTCAGAGACCAAGCAGGGTTCCTGACAAAATTGCAGCACGTAATGTTCTAAGTATTGCATGGACGGCTTCCAAAAAAGCTGTTTCTGATTTATCCACATATGCATGTAATGTACTGTCCAATGCAAATGCAAAGCATCTTGTGTACCCAGGGAGTAATTTTTTGCATTGTTCTTTGTTTATTGTAATAATGCAAACCCCTCAGAGACTATTACATGCCACGGCAAGGTCAACACATCAGACCTGGATAATTTACTGGTTTAATTTCTATGATGCTTCTGAGGTCACATCTCTGTGGCACTGTCTAGTTAATTCTGTAGCCTCATACTGCAAGCATGATCCAAAGTCTTTACCAATCATATTAAATTACATCATAAAGATTATAACAGTGCAGCAAAAAAACTAAACAAGTGAGCCAATGTGAACCAAAATAGAAAACAGAAATCTTCCTAAAGGCACAGGCATTTGAAACAACAATTGTATCAATAAATATACATAAATAAATAGTAATTTTTACACTTATTTTGGGAAAATATTGTTGCCATAGTGACTCACTCATCATGAAGAAAAAGAATAATTTAATAGAAAATCCACCATGCCAACTCCTCCTCCACTTCTGCGTTCATCATCACCAGCCTACTGATCTTCGGTCCTGATACTACATTTCCCAGGATTCCTCCGGTGATGCCATTATGGACTGCGCTTGTTTCCTGGTCGTCACCCTCATATGTTGCCCCTGTTATCCAGTTATCCAACTATTCACCTGTGTTCTTCCAACTTCCTTTTGAAGTCTTGTCACCATGTCTTGTGTTCATACCTTTCACTTTAATATTTTTTTCAATAGAAGCCTTAATTAAAACCCTTTTCAACGAATATCTGTGTTTGTGTCTGCCTGCTGCTATCTCTGTCTGACATCAGTGGTTTCATGAGAGTGACTTCATTCATCCATTGGCATTTCTGATGAGGGAAGCCTGAAGTGTTGCCTTTTCCCCGGGGTTATTTGTTCTGTGCACTCAGGATGGAAACAAGTGCTGTAGGATGCTGCAGCACAGCATTGCCTCCCACACTCCCACATTGCCATTAAGCCCTCCAAACCCCCGCACTGAGCATGCTCAGACAAACCTGCTCCTGGATCTCAGGACAAGAGTTTAGCAGTCATCTTTACATGAAACGATGAGAAGTGACAGGATCAGTGGGAAGCCATGTAGCTGAGAGATCTGGCAGGAAGAGATAGAGCCAACAGCTGAACCCACACACTGGAATACACACAGGGCCACTCAGATACAATATGCATACACAGAAATGTCATTTGATTTTAGTGCACAAGTCACAATCAAAGGAAAATTTTGGGTGGATTGTTGTGTAATTTCTGCATTTTCCCAGCCTGAAAGTGAAGGTTCTGTAGAACAGAAGTAGTTTCAGCGTTTGTATAACTGTACTCCCTCTCTGCACCTGGCACTCACATAGGTTAAATAAGGAACTGCTGAGAAAGCTGAGTCAACAAAGATGATTTTCTTGAATAAGAAACAAGAGCATAAAAATAAGTCATAGCCTTTTGTGTGGAAAAGCAACAAAGATCACAAATAAAACACAAAGTATAGCTGTTATTATTAGATAAGAGTGGCGTGAAGTGCTTTCATTCTTTTGACTCTCTTCTGACCAAATGGCAAACCTTTGCAACACTGCAGCCTCCGGAAGTAATTTGTTTAATTATCCATGGCAACGGCTGTCCCGTGTGGCTCCACTGGGGACAATTAAAATGTGTGAGTTAACAAACATCAGCCTACACTCTGATCACACGCAGAGGCAGCCTGTAAAAGCTTAGAATGCAGGGCATATGGCTGCAAAGAAACCAGAAAAGGAATGTTATTTTAAGTTTGGATCCTCACCACCAATCTTACTTCCCACTCACTTGCATAATGTATGAGGTATTTAAAAGGTTTCACATTGCCTCAGCAATAAATAGATGATGTCTAAATAAAACCAATAGGTCATATTGATGTAAAGATAACACTCGGACATGTGTTCATGATGGAATATACACACACAAATCTGACGTATATAATTTCACTGCTTCATAATTATGTTGTTTTGTGCTGCTTTATCTGAAATGAAGACCTGAACAGTCCTGGTGGCTGCAACAATACCTTCACACTAATTCATAATTAAATCTATGGAGGAATAGGTTTTTCTTTGCAGGTACAGATATCAGAAGAAAGGAGTCTGCCTAAGAGCTATAGATTTCTCATCAACACAGGCTCTGTGTGCTCTTTTCTTCCTAAAACACTGCAATGGTAATGTGGGTTTTAAGGCAAATGCAAATAAAACAAAGTGGATTATCTAAACAATACATCTTTGTTCACAATGGGGTTTTTTTGGGAGGGAAGTGGGGGCTTGAAATAATGTTTGCCACACACAGAGAAAGACTAGAACAGTACAGACCATCCAAGCTGGTGAAAGCTGGTTAATACTGCCATCTGCTGGTAATACAGTTAGCTTAGAGAAGGTCTATGTTCGATTGAAAGTGGAGTCATTGTCTTTTAATATCTTATCTCTTTGAATACAAAATAAAATGTTTACATTCATTCAAATTATTTGTAATTTGACCATTCCAGATTAACCAAAAATGGCATTTCACTTGTGTCCAGAAAAATCTATATTTTTTCATACCCCCTGCTTATGTGGCACACTACTAAAGACTTCCCGCCACCCCCTTGATTTTTAGTACATATTTTGGTGATGACTTTATTCTTAATAACATATTTGCACTCATAACACCTATTACAAAGCACATGCAAAAGTATTAACTCAATCTCAAGAAACTCAAACTCTTTTTTGACAGTGTCCGTAAACTGCTTATGCTTATGATTTTCTGCCTTTGTCTGGAATGCTGTTGATGTTAAACTGTATGTATAGCACTTTGGAGAAATAGAATATACCACCTGTGACACAATCGCAATAAATGTCTAAAATAGTTTTCCATCTGATGGTAGTCACATTCACTTTTCTCTAATATGAATCTGCCTTCAAATAACAACACTTCCTTTAAAATTTCAGATGTCAAAATCCCTCACCTTTAGGTAAAATTTGCAGTTTTGAATCCAAACAGATGAAAAACATGTTTTGTTGGAGCTGTTTTTTAAGGTTAGGGTAGGGTTGGCCTTTAATTCTCTGAACTTTTGAAATGAATTGAACTTAATTGTGCTTGTTTTCCCAATTAGCCCTGTATTAAACTATATTCTGCACAATTCATCGGAGAAGTAGCTAGTTTAATTCCTCATACAGCACAGATGTCAGTCTTATTTCTCATAGTGTTTTCTATGAATGTATTCCTCTGTTTTTCACTCAAAGTAGACCATACAGATGCTCAGAAATATAAAGTGGCAAAAATTTCCGTTTGCATCATTTCACCCCTAATCCATATGTATATGTATATAACATTAGCTTCTTAAAAACATGGGCTACTATTTTTCTCCACTAGATGGTGATAGCGAGTCAACACTCTGAACTTGTGCCAGATAGTTTAGCAAAACAATGGACAGATCAAATGGTCTTTCATTCATTTGAAAGGTTCCTGCCTGGAAGGAGATGTCTGCACACATGAAAGGATCACAGCCTCATCATGGTAAACAGATTACCAGCTTTAGTTCTGTGCTTGTTTGATGATAAATGTGTGCTGGTACTTACCACAGTCTGAGCTGCATCTAGCAGGAACAATTCAGAAACAAAAAGGATCTATCACTGATAATCTGAATTCTGAGAAGATTAAGGATGGCATGCTAATTTTATAATTGGACAAAATACCCCTTTTAAAGTGTTTAAATTGAATAAACAAACTTTCACATTAACAATAGTGCCATGCGGTTTGCGTCATCATGTGTTTTATGAAAATGCATTGCCATTTCAGAATCGTGCTTATCCAATTTTGTTATTATCTCAGTGTTTATATAAGGCCTGGGAAGATGCAGTGATTGCTTCTACTCTCAGATGTTATGTTCTCTCTTTTTCATTGAGGTCATCTCTGATAATGTTTTCATTATAATCTCTGGGGTTCCATCTCTACAATAGAAAGATGGATAAAATCCCAACTGCACAAAAAGCTGCATTTTATACTGAGAGTTCATATCTGCTTTGTCATAGTGGTAATGTAGTTCTCTCTCTGATTTATTTGTTTTCATAGAACAAAAGGAGTGAATACAAACATGAGGCCAAGAGCCTTTTGGGAAACATTTTATTATTACATATTATCAATATTTGTGAGAAAAGTCAAGGTTAAATAATAATAAAGTAAGTCAAATGTTCGCTGTTAGAATAATAATGTAACATATTGTATTAAACACTATAAATAAAGATAAGATAGCTTTTTCATAAAGAATTAGATGCAGTTAGTTTGCCTCTGGTGGGCCCAGTGATGTACCATTCACTAAGGGGGAAGCCTTCAAAGAGAAAAATCTGTTGTTTGCCTTTTATGGACGCAGGAATTTGACCTCTGCATTTAGGAACATGTTCACACTGGGAAATATTTTAGCTCACACTATAAGAAGACTGAAAAGCACTGAAAGACTAAATTCAAACAAGGTTGCAAATGTGCGATACATGACTTACACTTATGCAAACCTGTTGTAAGCTAAACTGGCTCTTGCTAATACGTACGAGTCCCCAAAGAAATATTAAAGTAGTTTTAAAAAAATGGAATAAACTACACATGCACATGATACAGGATTTCATGCACAGTTTTTTACTTTCAGCTTCACAGACATGATCATTTTTGTGTTGATAATTATTTCTGTTCCAGCATTTCCTTATGCACACGTATACGAAAACTTTTTCTCACAGCAGCTTGAGTGTGATTGGGGGTGATTTTGAGAGCAATAGATACATTTATACCAGAAGAGCAGCATGGTCTTTCAGGTTCTGATGAAAGAAAGGAATAAATAAAGAGACAAAAAAACACCAAATGGAAAACAATGCAATCCTACCAGAATCTGGACAACATGGACAACAGAATATCTCATGTTTCTTGCAGGAAGGCAAAGCTGACAACTGTCAGGAGCACCAAAGAGAGATGAACTAACATGGACAAACCATGGATTTGAACTAAAACCAGAACAGGATGTATCTGTTGGAAAATGAAGCTACAGGAAAACACAGTTACTATGCCAGCATGCAGAATATACAGAGTGGAGACGGTTCAAGGAATAGTTATCATGCAGATGCCATCTGTCTGCACAAGAGTCAGAGGCAGGCCAGAGGTACCACAGCACTTGGTCCATACAAGTGTCTCTATCAAAGTTTGAATAGTGTTCTCTGTATGTGGCTGATGTTGATGTGAACACAGCGCTCCCCCTGCACACACACACCTGCACATCACTCTTTATTTGTAAACATTAATGTGCAGAGCATACACAAACTGAAGCACACAGAAGCCGCAGAGCTATGCACACAAATCCTCCCCTGTCACCACCAAGGAAACACATAAATAGTGTATTTATTGCTCCCTAAGCCGCAGTTGTCAAGTTATAATGTTAGCTTTGATACAAAGGTGTGTGTGGCATGACTGAAGTTACCATGACCTCATGCTGCTGCCTCTGGATATAACCATATAAATGCTAAATGTTTGAAAGGAGTGGAGGAAAACATTTCTGTACCTGCCATGTACTTGTCAAATGGTGTATTAAAATCCCTCTTAAGTCTTCTAGTGCAATGTCTTTATGTACAGTTGCAGCCAAAATACTACACAAATCCTAAAACCCATTTATAGGCTAGGCAAGGCAAGGCAAGTTTATTTGTACAGCACATTTTCAGGTACAAGACAATTCAAAGTGCTTTACATAAAACATTAAAAGCATAAAAGAAGAATTACATAAAAATCATTTAAACACAA
>JAVQJG010207446.1:0-10714 GCA_036024015.1 Craterocephalus amniculus
GCGACGGTTTTGGCTCTTAAAATATACTTAATGATGCCGTTTCAAGTGAATTATGAACGCTACCCACTCAGGACACTTGCATGACTTCAGTTGTCACATCTTAAAGTTAAAAAAACAAAAAAAGAAGCTGTCCCCAAAGCTGTCGCACAAGTGCTATGTAAAAAAAAAAATTGTAGCACAGACGCTTTTCTCATAGCACGTGCGGCATATATGTCGCACTGTACAGCCCTGCTCTGCATTAGCAAGCATGCAGAGCAGGAGGCTGGAACGAACATACTAGTGTGTTTTATTGGTGTGTTTTGCATTATTAATGTCTGTCAGACTCTCGTTAAAGTCCAAGGGTTCCTGTGCAGCCTTTGCTTAACACAGTGGGACTGTAGGAAGGCAAAGCAGGACGTGGAGTTGGAGGGGGAGAAAGTGGTGTCGGGTGTTTGGAGAGAGAAGCTTTAACGTCCGCGGAGACGGGCTGAACCTGAACGGCAGTCTTGTCTGCACTCAGACTCGCACACGGGTGTGTTTTTCTGCGGACAAATTTAGAAAGAACAGTTCCCTCCCTGGCTCACCCCTGAAGTGGGTGTAATGTGCGTTCCCTGCAGATAGAAGGGGGAGAAAAATACGACCCAACAGCCAGCTTACAGTCAAACCTCTGTGTTTTCTCTGTGAATAAAGATTATCAGTCACAGCCCCGGCACGTCCTCTCTGACTGCTCACTCAGTCGCTTTCGTAAAATACTGTGTGCTTTTCTGTTTCACAGCCGCCAAAGCAAATGCAGATTGAGCACACACAAACACAAACACATTAGTCCCCAGAGAGCCACCCCTCTCCGCTTCCCTGCCCCTCCAGGACGGAAGCTCGACTTACAGTATTGGTTGATGGTATGGCCCCATCAGAAACTGGCACACGTATAGCAGGCTGGTCCCGTTTCATCAAGTGTTCCTTAGGCTTAATCTCACAGAGGTTTGACCCCCCTCCTCGCTCCACATAGTCAGGGTTACTCGGCAGCGGGCGACCTTTTTTAGCTGTGGTCTGCATGGCTGCCAGCTCCTGCTACTACAGAACTATTACTATGACTCCCCCACGAACCTATGACCTATTGTGCGGCCGATCCTGTGCCACTAATGACAGTGTGTGCTTCAAGATGTGTTACCGCTGAAAGAGTAGGAGTGATGTTGCAGGGCAGATAAAACACTGGGAAGTGTGGGAGTGTTTGCTTTTAGGCAGGGGTCGTAAGCATTACACCAGTAGTTTAGGCATTGCTCACAATCAAAGACTAATTACTGGTGGCTGTTTTTTTGCTTTGTTTGGCCTGCTTGTTTTGACAATGTGGGAAGGTTCCTGGGGAAATGCCACACAGGCTTTTTATGAAAGCAGGAATTCTTTTGTCTTCAGCTGTACAGGAAAGAGACAGACTGTAGTTTTCCTTCTTCTTTCTGGCTCTTTTTTACAATAAATGCTTGTTATTTGCTGCCTTCTGTTTGATTGAAATAATATATGAATGAACTGAAGAAACCTTTTGAAGCAGTTTTGTTGTAATTACACAGGGTTATTTAAAAATTCAGTTAGTAGTGAATGCATTATTTTTAGACTCAGTTTTAAGACTAAGGTGCAGTGAGTTTAGGAGGATGTAGAAGATGTAAATTTTAAATTGGATACAGTAATATTCAATTTTTTTAAAGTTTTTAATTGTCTGAATTGTTTGAAGGTAGGGTCCGTGTATCATTTGTTCATTTGATATTCAGTTAAGAATTACAAATCTAAAATATAATTGGCTTGTTTTTCATTATTTTAGAAATCTGATGCAACGAACTAAAAAATAAATAAATGAAAAAGCTGCTTTTTTTATTCGATGTTAAAGTTTAAAAATAAGAAACCTGTGGTCAGAAATTGATGTGAATATTTGTTTTCTCTGATTTCTTTGGCCTGGGAGGTGCTGTAGATTCTCAATCTCCAAGTCAGCACTGTTGCCTTTGTTGTTTGCTGCAGTCTTTATACTCTCAGCAGCGCTTGGATTACAGTATAGCAGCTACTGCATCCGGAGGCTGATCATGGTGCATCCCACCACGTCACTACCTGAAGGGTCAGCCTACACCCAAAAGTAGCAGGTGTTTTAGGAGGAGCTGGGAAAAGGCTACAAGAAGATTTCAGGGGGTCGAAAATTATTTTCTAAAAAAAGGCAAAAAAAAAACCGCAATTAGTTTCGGATTTTTATTTGGACTGTCAAAATTACCGTGATAATGCTTATTAATCTCTGGAATTAATGCTTTTTTTTTTTTTTTACATATTAGGCTAATGCATAAACAACAAAGTAATCACACATTTTATATTAAAAATCTTAATTTGGGATTGATTTTTGGGACCCATGACCGGGTCACGTGTGATGCAAGTAAAGCACTTTATATAAATATAGCACATTCACAAACTGTGAATGTTCTTGGGGGATTTAAACAACAGCATTGTTTTTTTTTCGCCCCAGACTCGGCTCTTTTTATGTTTTGACTGATGGCGCTCTCCTTTCTCTTGCCTTATCTTCTTTTCTGAAAGCGTTTCACCTTACTTCGTGATTCAAAACAAGAGACCTCTAAATTTAGATTCTGTTTACCTTTCATCTGCTCGCTGCAATAGCGTCAAATCCTTTTAGTCTCTGTGCATTTTCTCTGATGACACTAACTGAGCCTGTGATCAGAAACGAGCCATTCCTTTGCCTGTTGTTCATTGAAGAAATGAATTGCTGTCAGTAATTACGAGTTGTTTATCTCCTTCGTGCAGAGCAGCATGTCCTGTGATGAGTATCCGGACAGGGGGGTACTGTTGCGATCATGTGCTGTGTTCTCCCGGACAGATGGTGATTGAGCTTCTTTGGGACTGGTCAGATCCGCACCAACTCTCCGGCTCACATAGTTTTGATAAACTGAACAGAGACGTACTAAACACCCTCATCGAGCCGCTTTAGCTTTCATTGCCTTTCCTCATTGCATCTTTTCTGCTCTTAGTCCATGTTGGTGCAGCCTTAAGGATTTTGGTTTTAGTGTTGTTTTACTGTGCAGATAGAAAACAATCTTCCTCCGTTCCACTGTTATGACCTGTGAAAAGCAGTCTGGCTACAGTTCCTCTTGACCCCTGTGCTACTCTGACGGCTTACAAGGCACAGAGAGTTGCTAGAGGGGGATGTGTTAATGGCATTTACATAAGTGCAAAAGGATGTTGAGAGGGGAAAAAGTTGTGGTATTTAAAAAAAAGATGGGGCCGTTGTTCACTAATATGAGGATACTATTAAAGATCTTTTCATTGCAGATATCAAAAAAGCCTTAAAAAAGGTTTAGTATCATTTAATCACATTGTTGTAGCTGGGTATCCTTTTCAGGTTCCCTCTCCCCTCTGTCCTTCAGCTGTTCTACTGTACAGCACATCGCAGTCCCATCTGTGTTAAGCTTCCTGGAGGCACACGAGCTGACTGTGAGGGAGATGGATGGCTCTGAACATTTTTTGACCTAACCCTGTGGGGTCACAGTTGCATGCACGCACGCAGAAGCAGGAAAAAAATACATGCATTTCAACCTAAAATGTAGCCCGACAAGTGTGTAGAGAGGGGGATGTGGATTGGTGTGCTCTCTCGTTTGTCTCCAGCAGCAGCTCCATCAGGCTCTGTTGTGTTGTTAAATGTAGCATTAAGCTGGTTATGCATTATGTAATGCAGGGTGATAAGTTAAGATGTAACTGGGATACAGCTCATTGAGGAGACAAGTGCTATGGCAAGAGTCGCCAGCCCCCATGTTAGCTCATTGTTGGGGAAAGTTGGGAGATGAAGAGTTGCTAAACCAACAATGTGGACTTTTTCTTTATTTCTTGAAGTTGTTGGTTTGTAATTATCCTCCAAGCTGTTCCTATTGCTTTGCTTTTTTGGGGCCCTAGTTGGGGCTATGAATGAGGAAGGAGCAGCTGTTTAGAGCTGGTATGGTGCCTGTCTGGGTGATGCGAGGGGGTTGAGGAAATGTGCGCACCTGCACTTGGGGGTTGGTGAGGTTTGGGGCTGTGGGAGTTGTTGGTAGGGAATACACACTTGTTTTCCTGCACTTGTGTACTGTTACTTGAATGTTTGTTGTACATACAATGTGACTTTAATATGTGTTCACCATTTATATTAAATTCAATATTTATAGCCTTTATTTAAACAAAGTCAAAGTAGATGAAACCTGGTATGTTTACTTATTTAGATTTTTATTACAAGATGAATGACTCTTGTAGCAGGTAAATGTAAAATGTAATACTTCAGCGCTAGTCTAAAGAAACATTCGATTAATTGATTTAAAAAAATGTAATCGATTACAATCTTAACGATCGATTAATCAATTTTCGACTGAATATGCCCATCCCTAATATTTAGGAATTGTTTCACATCAAGATTTACTTAAACTGCACTTAATGTCGTCTAAACACTGAGGTTGCAGTGTTTGACTGCTTAACCCAGGCTCTGCACATTTTTTCATGATTCGTCATCTCTAATCTGCAAAAGAAATCTGTCTGATGCAACACATTTGAGTCAGATTTACAGATTTTTTGATAGACGGAAAATATTTCTTTCTACTTACAAGTGGAGACATTTCACTGGTTCAAGGTACACACAACAAACTGATCACAGAGGATGGAAAGTTTTTGTTTTCCATAGAGTTTTACTTCTACATATTCACCCTGGGTCATTCTAAATGGACTTTTTTAAATGGATCGGTGAAATATTGTAATGCAGATGTTTTCTCAATGTTGTGCAGCTATAGAATACACAAATGATAAACAGACTATATGAAAGTGAAATAAGATAATAGATTGTGAAAGAAGATAATACAAGCGTTTGTGCAAGCAGCTAAACTGTGTCCACAGATCTGGTTTCTCTGCAGATTTTTTCCCCCAGCAGAGTCTTGAATCCACTTTCATTATTATATATATTTTTTCTATTGGAAGCAAATGTTGATGTGCCTCAGGAATTTTTTTAAAGTTTTACCTTTTTCAAGATCCATTTTCTCACTGTTTCAAATCAAAAGAAAGAAAAGGAATCTGCACTTGCCAGTGATCTGCAAACATGATCACATCTCTGGCTAATTATCTTGAATACAGGAGCTAATGATGAATATTCATATTTTTCTTTTTGTGTGTAGAAAGGTAGCTGCAGTTGTAGGAGAGGAGTGTGCTCTCAGGAAGCTGAATACATGTCAGAAGAAGAGGAGGGCACAGCTTTAGCACCACGAACCAGTTTGTTGCACCATGTCTCTCACAGAGAGGCTGAAAAGCTGCAGGTGCAGACTGGTGGCAAACTAAAACCTAAACCCCGTACTCGCCACTCAAGTGGATTCACACACACAGCCTACCTCAGTAATGTGGCTCTAGCCCCAGGCCAGATGCCTCATTCACTGCCAATTATCTGCTGAAAGATTATCTGCCACCTTCTTCAATGCTGAAGCATTTTACATGCACACGAGGCTGGAATGGGCTTGTTGTGTTGATTTGTGAGCCTTCTTCTGTGTGTGTATTTTGGCAAATGGGATTGAAAGGAGGTAATGTGTGAAGTTACCTTCAAATGGGCTACTGGATATAATGGTTGAGATCCAAAGTCCTTTTGTAATAGTCAAATCGATTAATAGAAGATATATCAGAATCTGCAGAAGTGCACTTAATAATATGCCAACATTATTTTACAGATGAACAGAGGGCTGCATTCCAAACGGAGGAAGTTTTGCTTTTAATTTGCATACGAGAACAGAAGTGGGGATGGCGTCCCTTTTTTAATGCACTTAAGATTAGCATCATATGTTAAATCATTTCATCATTGTAATGTGCTATGATATGCTTGCACAGTGTGTTTTTGCTCAGTGCAGCATGACTGATTAACAAAGCTGTTCTCACCCAGAAGGACATTTTAAAAACTGTAGTTGTATCGCTAATCTCAAATCTGACAACTAATCCCAACCTAAAATAGCAGTTTGTTGACTTAACAGCTTGGTCAGAGGGTAGGTGACCAAAACAAAACTTAAAGAGCTCATTATTGGACTCCCTACCTGGAGATCCTGGTCATTATTTTTGAAAAGTAATCACATTTCTCTCATCAAAATTCACCTGCAAGAAGATGGTCTAAAATGTCTAGTTTTAATCATTTAGTTTAGAATAAACAAAGGAAAGTGTCTTTGTTCTAAAGAAAAACAGATTAGCAGGAAAATCCAATTACAATGATGGATTAGGCAATTAAGTAAAAAGATTTACTAAATGTGGCAGCATGTTAGAGACCTCAGAGCTTTTAGAAAGTGAAATAATGTGAAATAATAATGGCACAAAGGAAAAAAGACATTTCTCATTTGCTCTGCTTATGAATGGCACTCCATCACAGAGGGACTTTAAGGAAAATAGGCTGTTTTAATGGGCTCTTCAGATGGGCAGTTTAAAAAAAAGAAGTTTGTCTGGTGTCACAAGCTTTCAAAGTGCTCCAGTTCAGAGTTGAATTGTGTCTTTCATTAACAACTAAAGTCTAATAAATTCTAACTGTATTGTGCAAAGTGAGCCTTTTTTGTGTTTAGTTTATAAAATGTTCCTCAAGAACAATGAACGCAGGAGGACAGATGATGCTGATCTTAAATGGGTCAGTAATGTGAGATTTATTACACAGAAACAATAAAACCTTTTGTCTCTATCACAATTAAAGTATATAAGATCAAAAGGAAAGTGTAAACCCAGAATTTAACCCAGGGTTTGCCTTTTTAGAGTCCTGGCCACGTGCTTTGATGCAGCACGGACGAGTGGGCAGCTGTGCTCTGAGCCGTTATGCACCACTGGCTGGGCTCTACCTCCATCACCGTGTTCCCAGTTGATTTGGAGACTTTTTTGCCATCTTTGCATTCATCTGTGCTCTTGCAGCCTTCAGCTCCTTAAAAGGATTCTAGTAGATCGGCAACAGCAGCTTAGCCTTCTTTTACTGTCAGTGCAGGTCCAGCAGCTTTACACCAGCAATGGAATCAGCAGATTTGGTTTTAGAGTTGTGACCCTGCTATTGCACAGCAAAGAAGCTGTGGGTGGATCTGGTCCCTCAGGAAAATGCTTGATTGGCGCAACATTTTTTGTTGTTTACGTGCCGAGTTGCTGATTTTAAACGATTAATATTCTCTGTGCACATTTTAGAACAGGTGTTGCCTCTCCAGCACGCTGGCTGTCTTGCTACAGTACCACAGGCTTTCTATTGCATCAAGGCAGAAGCTAAAAATAGAGAGAACCCCTCCGTTCTCCCTTTTTCTAAATATTTGATTTAGCAAAGTGTGCGTGGGGAACCCCTGCATGGGAAAGTATTGCAGCTCACATGAAAAATTAATAAGAATACCATTTGTATTTTTGCTGCTTTAAAGTAAAGATTTGGACGGAGCCGTTGGGCACTGAGAAGATTTGATTTAGCATCTGATTCCAGCATCTAAATAACTTTATAAATTGATCTCACCTTGACAGTAGTCAATATAAAGACCACTTTTGTGTGGATGAAGGTCACTGGTGGTTTCCTGCACATAAAGTAGAACAGAGGAAGAGGTGGGACAGCAAGGACGGCCCTCAGATGCTGATTAAGTTCTTGACGCCCCTTGTGACTTGTCATGTCTTTGTTTTAAAGGGCTTTCACAGCAGTGCCCGGAGGTGAAGTGGTACAAAAGCCGAATGGGTGGCCCGAATGTTGATTTGCAAATCAGAGCAGCTTTGATGTTGCAGCTCAAACCCTGCTTAGAAAGTCTGACAAAGGCTTTGTTCTGAGATTGTACCGGTGTGTTCTAACTGTCCAGCAGGATCAAGGGTCTTTACTGTACTTAATCCATTCAAATCTTTCCCACATCCTGCATCATGCTGCTTTGCAAACGTGAACTGATATTTGTCTTTTATCAGCCTCTGTTGATACACAGTGAGAAATTCAGACCACTAGCACAACAAGGTATTGCTCCATAATAGGGATGTAACAATTCAATCAAGCCACAAATTAATTGGATTCTCGATTTTAAGTTATCGATTACGATTTTTTTTCTGCTTTTTTTTTTTTTTCCCCCAACAAATTAGATTTTAGTTATTTTTATGGCGAAATGAATTCTCTTTTCCTTATATTTGCCTTTTTATCTCTTGTGACTGTGACCTTCTATTGCCTGCTGTACTAACAAAACTTAACACCGAACAAATGATTATTATAGATATGGAAATGATCATCTTTTTACGAACAAAACTTTTATTTGTTTTGAACGTTACCTGTATTGATTGCATTGATGCAAATTGATTTTCCTTTTTTCTACGTTAATTGCCATGTCAACCAATTTGAATTGATTATACATCGATTTTTGATATATTGTTACATCCCTACTCCATTATTAAGATTTCTTGTTTAAATTTAAATCTTTCCATGTTAAAAGAGGCATAGTTTCATTAGTTAATTCAAATGTGGTGTAAGCAGAAGTATATTGTTAAAATCTTAAATTTGGCTCTTTCTTTGGTTGTCGAACCAGACTTTGAACAACCAACTAACTGATGTGTCAATGCAAACCAAAGTCTGCGTTTTTCCATCACAGAACTGAGAAAGTAGAGTTTTGCCGTGTCTTCTTTAGGAAAGATGAGGAAGGATGAGGCCCATTTATGTTCCTTTACTGAAATGAGTGCTTTCGTTTCAAACGTCACTGCTCTCATATTTTCGTTTGTCCACTGTTACTGAAGATAAATGGGCCTCGACTGTCTATGATTATGTCCCTCAAACAGCTTACCACTTTTGTGGCCTATGTAGTTACACTTACACACCATTTTTGCATATAGTATTATCTGTTCGAGGGGTAAAAGCATACTTGCCACAAAATTCTGAGTAAGATTGCAATACTTAAATTTTTTTTTATCAATTTTTTTTCTCGTGAACTTTCTTATTGATCATCTCCACTTCTGTCTCCAATTTAAACTTTTCCCTGGAATTTATCCCATCATTTTCACACTTCCTCCCCTTCTACTTCTTGTTTTATATGATCTCATTCATTTAGTCGACTTTTCTAATTCTGTAGGAAGCACTTTTACAACTACTGCTATTGACCTTTTTTTCTATTATTCCCTTGATTCCTAATGCAAGAACATGCACAGTCTTGCAGAGAAAACTGAAACCCCGAGGCAGTTAACGAGCTTTCACACCACGGGATTCAGAGGTCGATGCCTCGCGAAGAAGCTTGTCAGGTCATAGCAAATGGATTTAAAGAAAACATGCTTCCATGATGTGCAACATTGCATTCTTGCTGTGCATTGTAAAGAAAACTAATGCATATTAATGCGTTTTGTTCCACTGCTTTTACTGTGCAAGTGTGAACGTGTTGGTGTGTGCGTGCCCTTTGGGTAAAACTGTAAGGTTAGGACTTGTAACCTTGTAACCAAACAGCAATGTCAGCAGGTTGTCATGACAATGCTGTCATTACTCTGTTTCATTCTTTTTTTTTTTTTCTTTTTTTTTACCCCTCTCTCCTCTTGTCTCTCGGGCGAGGAACATCACATGACTGCACTCATCTCCATAACACAGGGATACATAGAACAGTGCTGCTCTCTTTCTAACAGCAGCAGCCGCATGGATCATCTATCATATAGCTGTCACCTGCGGCTACACTCCCCAAACAGCTTCAGGCATGGAGCTGAACTTTACGGTGCAGCAAATCTGTACTGACGTATCGCATAAAGCCAATGTTATTGAACAAAGCAGAAGAGCTCATTCAGTTTTGTTTTTTTTTTCCTGTCATGGAGCTGGTGTGGAAATGGATTATTATTCCAGGCCAGAGCGAATAGGTTATGTGTGATGCATAATGCTACATAAATTAAAGTGCCTTTGCAATCAGCAGAGAATGCGATTTCATCTTTCTTAGCAATTAGACAGCTCTAACATAATGCATTGAAGGCTGATTCAAGGTCTTTTTACTGCCTGCTTTCCATTCCCAGACTTGTTTAAAGGCTGACTGAGCATTACAGGCTAATAAGCAGGTAAAGTGTAACATGAACATTTAAACAGTATCCAGCCAAAGAGTTGAAAAGGATTACAGCACCAGGTTCTTATCTCTGTCGCGCACACTGAAGGCAGGTGATGAAAGAGAGAGATGTTCCAAAACAAGCGAGATTTGGATACGCTCCTGTAGTTGTGATGCGCTTGGTTTGCTTTTAGCTGATGTGATAAGGTCATTCCAGCACTGACACTTCTTCTGCTGCTATGAATTTTCACCTTTTAGCCTCATTGTTTTGTGACAATGCAATCCCTGCCTGTTTTTCATCCATGTAATTGATTCCAGTCATTAATGTGTGGCAATTAGTTTGACCACCGGGGAGCTGCCTCATTAGGTGCAATGTCCCATTTCATCAGGGTCTTGGTTCTCTTCCTTCATTCTATGCTGTTTTGGTTGTGTCACGGCTGACGGGTGAGGAGAACAGAAGGTCAGCAGAGGTTGGGAGATTGGAAGAGGGGGGGAGGGCTGCTGATGCCGTTTTAATGTTATGCAGCCTTAAAATTCCTATCTTGGCCAAGCTGGCAGTGGAAGCTGCTAGGTTCCTTCTTGACCAATAAGGACAGCTTGAATAATAGAAACTTGAGATTAGGGCTGGGCGATAATTCGATAACGATATATATCGAAAATAGACGCGCGTGCGATAGGAAAAAAAAGAGGGTCAATATAAAGTTCGATAGAGAAAACACACTCTTCTTTTTTCATTA
>JAVQJG010207451.1:0-20050 GCA_036024015.1 Craterocephalus amniculus
ATGCAGCAGGATCACAGGGCTGCAGCTACCTGACCTACATTTATTATGGCGCAAACAGGTGGTCCACAAAGCCAGAGGCATTATCGCCCAACCCCACCATGTCCTTCAGGGCAAGTTTGCCCTGATGTCCTCTGGGAGGCGCTACCTGGCCCCCAAGAGGAAAACAAATAGATACAGTAATTCATTTATTCCTGAAAGCATTAAACTTTTAAACAACAGTATATAATTTTTATTTTTATTTTTTAATGATATTTCTTTCCAATGTGTGAGCCATGTCAGGCATTTTTGTGGTCATGTTTTTCACATTTTGATGTGTTCTTCGTTTTGTGTATGTGTGCCATGCTGCGAACCAGGCTGTGAACAGAATTGCCCCTTGGGGATAAATAAAGTTTTCTGATTCTGATTCTGTTTTTAAAAGATGTGAAAAAAACTCAAGCGCTGTCATTCATCATCTTGTTGCAGCACAACACTAAACTGTTAGGTGAAACGGACACCTAAATGATAATTAAATAGCTAACCTGGGTTAGTTTAGAACTACATCTCAGCTAAATGTTGGGGTTTCTGCTTTTTGTTGCAGGGTTCAGACAGTGAGCTGAAGCCGGAAAAAGATGGGGTGTCTGACAGCGAAACCAAGGTGGACTCAGGAGTCCCGGAGGTGCCGGTCCCTCCTGATGACACCCCTGAAGTTCTAAACAAGGCCCTTTCTGGACTTTCCTCGAGGTAAACACTGCTGAACAACATCATATGGCACCATCTTTTTAATGCTGCAATAAAAACTGTGTTTTAAAAGTTTCGATCATTCTGGAGACTGAACATGCTGCATAACATTTATAGATATTTAAAACGCATGTTCTGATATCGTCACTTTTGTTATTGGCCCTGCCAGTTAAAGCAGAGTTGCACCAATCAGCATTTGACCTTTGCATGGTGTAATTTGTAAGCATTATGTAGCTGTTTTGAGTCAGTTTACTTTGGTTTAATAGCCTAAAGCCCCTTTACTCTGCATGGGCTGACAGCCCCACAGATGGATAGCCAGGGCGTCTACATAGCCACCATTATGTGTTGATGCTGTCTGGCCCTGCCTGGACCTCTTCTGCTTCACCTTTGCACCACAGAAGCCTGCAACTATGTAGCTTTGTACTGTGTTTCTACGCCTTCCTGCCCGACACAACTCACTCCATGTGATGTGGGTTAGGCCTCCAGCCTCCAGGCACAGTCAAGCTTGTCCCTCCAAACCCTAACCTTTGCATGGCGTGGTGGTGTTGCCATGGCATTCGTCCAGATATCCGATCCGTTTCTCTTCTCCACAGACACTGTTTTCACCTGTTTCCTTTGTTCAGGCCTTAGAAACTTTGGAGGAGGAGAGGAAAGTAGCAGAAAGCAGAGCCCTCTGTGTTTACAGACGGGAAGCTGTAAAGCAAAGCGCGGCAGGTCACATGATCCGCTCCTGCAAAGTTACAGTGTCTGGTTTCTGAGGAGGGCAGCCCCCTCGGAGCGAAAACACAAGCACATCAAGCACTCTATTGGATAGTTACATGTATCCCTTTAATGTCCATTAAATGAAATAAACTCGGTGGTGAGGGCAGCTTTAACAATGCAGCTCATTACAGAGAATAGTGAAGTGAATCTATACTCTGTAACCTTCTCAAAATCCCCCCCCCACTGCTCAAGGTACCCATGCAGATGCTGCATATCGTTATGCTGAGTCACCTCAAATCTCCACTAAGAAATGTTCCTTCCTTTAGGATATTTGCTTACATAAACCATCCCTCCTCTATGTTCTGAAGCTGCTCAGACCAGAGATGCTTGTTTATCCTGGACTACATCTCAGCTCTGCTGCACATATTGAGGAGACGTGATTCATACAAAGGAGTATCGCCACACATGGTTTGCTTTGAAAAGGTGACATGATTCACTGACATGATTCAGATCCAGTATTTATAGTGCTTTCTACCTAAAGTGGAGATCGCAGTTACATTGCATCAATACTGTTTTTACATACTGTTTTCATGGAAAATTCACCCACAGCAGCACAAACAATACCCGTGCAGAACTGCAGCAGTGGCCTGATATAAACTACAAAAATGGCCGGTGTTTAGTTTGTTCTGTTTACCTGCAGCCTGTGAGAAAGTTTTATGTGGAACAAATAAGAATCAACCTCACTGATAAAGTTGAATCCAGATGTTTTGCTTTGTACGTTGTTTCACATTTGGACCTGACAGAAATGCTGTTTTCCCTCAGATGGAAGAACTGGTGGGTGCGGGGCATCCTCACATTAGCCATGATCTCCTTCTTCTTCATCATCATCTACCTGGGCCCCATGGTGCTTATGATGATTGTGAGTACTGCGACGATATAATTTCCTCCCGATTCAATTTCTTTACCATTTTTTGGATGCTGATTCGATTTAAATAGCAATTTTCGGGATTCTTTGATGTTGCAGATCTTTGTGGGAAAAAAAGGCAAAATTTGTTAGAAAAAATCTTTTGCGTCTTGTTTTTTTGTTTTTTTAAATCTTTTTTTTAATCTCATTCTGCTACTATAACGCCTGACAAGACAAGTAAAAAAGAAATAAAGATAATGAAAAAAATTTAATTAAAGATATTTATAAAACATTTTTGCATTTATTTGAAAAAAGTTAAATTCTTTGACAAAAAAATCAATTTTTAAAATTGTGAAATAAGAAATTACCGACATTTGATTTTTTAAAACAAAAATCAATTTTAAAATTGAGAATTAAAAAATCACGATATTCGATTTTTCCATTTAATATTCCCACCCCTCGTGTTTTCTGTGACTTCATGTGTGTAGACCCCTATACACATGAAAACCTTTTCCTCAGACTGAAGAGGAGCCTGCTGTGTAATAACACTCAGGCTTTTGCTATGTAGGAATTCCCTGAAGCTAGGTTTGTCAGCTGTTTCAGTGTCAGTAGGACACACACATTGAGATGTGATGCTTCAGCACCGTGACCCCTTTCTGATGCAGTGTTTCTCTGTGAAGGTCCTCTGCGTTCAGATCAAGTGCTTCCAAGAAATCATCACCATCGGTTACAGCGTGTACCACTCGTACCACCTGCCATGGTTCAGGACGCTGAGCTGGTGAGGAATCGCACATCTCACAGAGAAATCCCGAATATCCCTCCAGACTTCTTTCTGACTGTCTTGTTTCATGTTAACATGGTACAGAATGTCCTCAGGTTTGTTTTCTAGCTTGTTGACATAGTTTGTAGAACGTTGAGCCAATTAGGATATAATGTCAGAAACCAGGTTTAGTTTTTAGTAGTACTAGTGTGCAGTGCAGCCTGATATTCTCTATGCATCAACCCTAAAAGGCCTGGTGTGGAAATGCTGTGCTGTGTGTGAAATCGGCAAACTTTCAGCCTTTCATTTACCAGAGAAAAGTGAATCAGTGAGCAGAATTTTCACATGACAGACTAAATATATCGGCGTTGCAGGCTTTCTGCAGGCAGAGTGAACTGTCTGTAATCAGCTGCTAATGCATCAGTAAGATGTGTTTTTTGCTCTAACCTTCTGCTCTACAGGTACTTCCTGCTGTGCGTGAACTACTTTTTCTATGGAGAGACTGTGACGGACTATTTCTTCTCGCTGGTGCAGAGAGAGGAGCCGCTTCGCATCCTTAGCAAATACCACCGCTTCATCTCCTTTGCCCTCTACCTAACAGGTACACAGAGTTAACTGACTACAAAGCCTGGTCTGCAGAAGTTCTCGTCTTTTTGTGTCTGTAAATGTTATCACATCATCAAGCCAGCAGGGCCCAAAACGTTTTTTCTTTCAATCTATTCCAGCGGATCTTCAACTTTAACATAACCTACTATTAACAACATCCATGAATAATCCTATGTAAGCTCTAAAGGACTGTTGCTACCATAATAAAATTCTTGTTTACTTTTCCCAGCTAAAATCTTCTTCAGCTTAGCTTTTGGTCCATTAAACGTGGAATCTTTTCCTCCTGCAGATTCTGTCGGCTACCAAGAAGGCGTGAAACCAGTTTTAGAAAAAACAAACGATTATCCAATTTTAGCTTAAGGCGCATCCCACCTCGAGTAAAAAAGTTGGATCAGGATCTGTCACATTTCCCCCGGCAGATGACAGCTGTGGGGAATTAAATAAGATGACGGACCTCTGCTCCAATTTATGGGTGTCTTCTCACTACGCTGTTTTTAGGATATTTAAACTTTTGTGGCTGCCTGTTGAGCAGGGTTATGGTCTTTAATAGTGTAATAATACTCTAAAATTGCTATTTTCTTCTCCCTTTTCTGCTTACTGTGCTACACAAACATTCAGGCTCGCTCAGTAGACCTGGAACATTTACATAAAACCACATGAAACAATATCATGTAGTGTGTGTCAAGGTGTTTTTGTTCATTAGATCCTACAACCGGTGAATAAATAAATTGTGATGAAATGTAAAGTCCACCGTGGCTCTCACACACATTACCGCTGCATGTAGAGCTCACTGTAACATCGACCACTCGTATTGAGGAAGAGGCAGACTCAGTAGAGGCGATGCGCTCTGTTAGCAGGCTGCAACACCAGTGTGTTCTGAGGAATAAAAATCCTCACGTGCCTCTTCATCAAAATATTCAGTTACAGATGTTTGCTAATGAGAGAGCAGACAGATCCGTTGCAATTTGCTCTGCAGACTCATGAAGTTGAAATTAGGATCTTTTGGGAAAATGAAAAAATGAATGAAATGTACATATCATCAAGAGCTTGAGATGCGCGGGGTGGATGGATCTTGCTGTGGTCTCTTTGACTTAGTGGCTCATGCAACACTTTCACAGAGGAACAATCCAATTTTGGGAAGTAAACATCATGGCCGTCTGAGCTGAACTCAACAAGTTGATCGATTCTACACAACTGAAGTCCTGGTCTTAAACACACCTTGACATTAGTAGTGGACTCCAAAGATGTAGCGCCCTTATCTGAACATCATCTGAAATCTTTTGGATGTCTTGAAAAGGTCAGTTTGTGCAAAATGTTTCAAGGACGTTTTAAAGCACCAGAACCCTCAGACAGGAAGAAACAAGACGGCTACAAAAGCATGTTCAACTAAGTGTTGGTAAACTCTGTCCTGTCGGGAAACAGTAAAAGACAGAAATAAAAGTCTTTTTTAAACAAAGTTCCATATTTTGGGGGCCTACTGGCAAAATTTGCTACATGCTACGTTCTACTTAAAATGATGACTAAAGACACTTTCTGCTCAACTTCTTGGTTTTTCTTACTCTTTCTCTGTAACTCTGCAGTAGTTCACATAAAAAAAAAACATTTCTTTCACCCCATGTCTTGAAGGTGAGGTTATTAAGTTGATCATAATCTGCAGTTTATGCCACTACATGTTGCTAAACCCAATGTGCTGGAAGTTAAAAACAACAGATATCCTCTTTAACTTGGTTCCTTTTGGAAGTAAGGAAATCCTTAACTCTGCTGTTTACTCAGACACAATGAATGTTTAAACTTAGACCGTCACACGCCATTTTATCATCATCCTCGTTACTCAATAGGTTATTTTAATCACACGTGAACAGTGATGTCCCACTTCGCTACAGGATGTCGGTTAGTACTGCAGCACTATTTAAGTTTCTTCTTCATGCTAAACAGGATGTGGGGAGGAAGGAAGCACCCTGACACTTTCTGCCTCTTGCCTACCGGCTTCAGGGTGAAACTGAAAAGCCCAGGTTTTTCCCAAGCATTGAGACAAGAGGTGTTAAAGCTGACATTTGTGATGTGGTGATCTGCAGTGTTGAACATGTTACATCTAACCTAAAGAGGAGAGGCAGCTAATGTGAACGGCTGAGTTCAGGAAGCAGAGCCTCTCAGTGTGTCTTGGCTGACTTTTAACCCGGCCAAAGCAACTCGTCTCCGTCTTTGTTTTGCAACATCCTTTCATGTCCGTTATGTGAAAGTCAGCGCCAGCAACTCAGGGCTGCTCACTACGCTCTAAACCGGGCTTTGTTTGAAATGGGTCAAGCTAAATTGAATCAGTTTGACCAAAGATGACCTAATTTCTGATTTAATTCACCCCCTCCGTCATGCAGATGCTCCTGTTCTGCGATTCACGCCATGTTTGTTCTGCTCTTGCAGGTTTCTGCATGTTTGTGCTGAGTTTGGTGAAGAAACATTACCGGCTTCAGTTCTACATGGTAAGCGGCAGCCCGCCTCCTCCTGGCATCGTGTCTGCAGGCTACATTATTCATGATCAAGCCCTCCAGTTAATGATTAAGTGGGACAAAGATTGTTCTTAAGGGCACAATCAGTCCTAATGCGTTTATTACATTCAGTTGAAACCAGTCAGTGGATGAAAAACTCTGCACATACAACACATAAGGGGATACAGGACATGCAAAATGGGTGAAGTCAAGGACTGCAGACTGAACTGTAAACAAATCCTGTTGCTGTGTTTCATTCTGCTGAGTCTTTCAGATGAGCAGGAAGGGTTTACCGTTAACCTGCCCTTATGTAAACATTCACTGTTCATCCTAATGTGTCTCTGCAGTTCGGCTGGACCCATGTGACCCTGCTGATCGTCGTGACTCAGTCTCACCTTATTATTCACAATCTGTTTGAAGGAATGATCTGGTGAGTGAGGCGTTCTTTATCAGGTCAACCTAAAAGGCAGAAACTTTGCTTCTTTTTTCTGGTGGTTTTCATGCAGAACGTCAAATCTAATCATTGCAAAATTAGATTATCTTGGATTTTCCTAATTCAGAATGTAATACCAGCACTTAGGCTCACACACAGGCTCATGGTGATGTGATCTGGTCTTTGTCTAAATAGGTTCATTGTCCCCATTTCCTGTGTGATCTGTAATGACATTATGGCCTACATGTTTGGGTTCTTCTTTGGACGAACGCCTCTCATCAAGGTCAGTCTTTAGATTTCCCAGTTTGTTCCACAACTTTTCAGCTGTTTTTTACCAGTTATGGATGCATGGTTGATGATGTAATGATATTTGTTCACGGCTACTGCAGCTGTCCCCTAAGAAGACATGGGAGGGATTCATTGGTGGATTTTTCTCGACCATCGTGTTCGGCATCATGGTAGGAAACATATTTTATTCTTTTTTTAGATGAACGAATATTCTATGAATTATTAGTTTCTGTGAATTCTATGAATTAGTTTCTGTAAAGCGAGTTTAAACGAATAAAGCTGCGATGTCACTGAAAGCATGTCGTTCTCTCAGCTCTCCTACGTCATGGCCGGGTGCCGCTACTTTGTGTGTCCGGTGGAGTTCAACAATGACTCCAACAGCTTCCAGGTGGACTGTGAGCCATCAGAGCTTTTCCAGCTCCAGGATTACGCGCTTCCCAGTGTGCTGGAGTCTCTGACTGGATGGGTAAGACTTCCTTAACATGTTTTTAAATCTATTTTTTTTCCCTAGTGTTTAGGCTAATTTGTGTCAGTATTCATCTACTTCCTACCTTCCTACCAAGATACACACAGGTCGATATATTTGTGTAATGCTTTCATAAAACAGCCAGAAATTATGTCCTGGTGTGCTGCTTTAGTCTGGGTCTAAGCTCCCCTACAGGTTTGATCAAGTTTCCAAATCCAGTTCCCAGAATATAAATCAGGAAAGGTCTGTGCTGATGTCGATTTCCCTTCTTGTCTCCACAGACGACAGTTCGTCTGTATCCTTTCCAGATTCACAGCATCGCTCTCTCCAGCTTCGCCTCCATCGTTGGCCCCTTCGGTGGCTTCTTCGCCAGTGGTTTCAAAAGAGCTTTCAAGATCAAGGTAGGGATGTAACCACCGGCCTTCAGGAAGCCGCATGCATCGCTTTTGTTACCTATAACGTGCTTCAGAGCTTCCCAAAGCAAGCTTGTTTTTTTTTCTCACCCTTTCAGGATTTTGCCAACACTATTCCGGGTCATGGTGGCATTATGGACAGATTTGACTGCCAGTACCTCATGGCCACATTCGTTAATGTCTACATCGCTAGCTTCATCAGGTAAACACCGTAACACAATATGTCACTAAACAGAGCAGCTCTGCTCAGGAAATGTGTCGTCTCCTCACTCGGCGTTCACAATGATTAGAGACGCACCGATACCACAGAGTACAAGTACTGCACTTACATTTTTAGTACTGGTATAAAAGCTCAGTTGAGTTCAGCTGTATTTGTGTAGCGCCAGTTCATGACAGTGTAATCTCACTTTGAGCCAATCAGTTGTCTCCAGTCATATAAGCTGGTTAATAGCAAATAGATGAGCTGAGGAAATTCGAAGGTGCACACCCACATGCCCCAAATTAGATTCTTATAACTTTGTTGTTTATGTGTTAATATGTCAAAAACATTGACAAGTTAATTTGTCAGGTTTAATCTTGCTGCATTAACAGTCCTTTTGACAGCCCTGGGTTTTCACAGTGGTACACCCACAAAGAACTGGACCCAATACTGGTATCGATATCGGTGCGTCTCTAAAAATAATACTGTTTCTAATGTTTCTAATGTTTCTAATGTGCCAGTTTTGCTCTGGTTTGAAGAAAAAAAAATTGTTTATGAAACTAGGCTGAAGAAAAGTTCAGCTGTAGCTGTAACATCTGTGTTGGATTTTTCTCTTTTTTCTCTCAGGGGCCCCAACCCAAGCAAGGTGATCCAGCAGCTCCTGGCCCTCCGGGTCGATCAGCAGCTCCACATCTTTAACTCGCTGAAGGCTCACCTGATGGAAAAAGGCCTCCTGCCAGCCCTGGAGGAGGCCGCCCTGTAAAGCCGCCCGGGGGCCCCTCCGAGGCCCCGGTGCTCTGGGAGAATCTGTGTTTTGTGTGAGTGACAGCACAGACAGAAGACAGCCTCGGGTCATTCCATTTCATGTGGGTCGGAGAGTGGTGTGTGTTTACGTCTGTACGTTTCTGCCATCAGTGTTTCCAGGTTGAGTTTGTTGGTTACTGTATCGTCACACTTTTCCAGTGTCAACACTGTTAAACTACACGCTATTCACATGTACATTTCTACCTGTTTACAGAATATCCTCTCTATATATGATCCCATATTGTGTGTTTATATTTTATTGTACGTTTTTTTCTTATTTTGAATGCACTGCTCTCATCCCTGTTCCTCACTGTAGTGTTATGTCGGCTTCACCCTCCCAAACTATTTCACTTTTAATTTCACTGTTGTGATTGTTTCTATTTATATATAGATGGTTTTATATTTGGTATGTTCAGTTACATCTTAATGTTGTGGGTTTTTATTCAGGCTGTCATCACCTCTGCCATATGCCATTTGCATTTTTTTCTCTCTTTAAGTTTTTCCTCCTTTAATCATGTCAAAGCCTCTAACGCTCTAACAGCCATGTCATCAACATTTTATAAGCTTCAGAAATATGGATTTTGCCAAACTGAATCAGATAAATGCCTCTTTTGGTCTCTAAGTTATCAGCTGTTGGTGCTTTTTGAGCAATGTTTTATCATGAATCAAGGGCCAGTGCCACAGACGCTCTCTTCAGCGTGTTGGCTACAATCTTTCCCGGTAAGAACGTCCCTCAGATTGAACAGTCTTCTTTATATTTGAGATATCTTTTGGTGTAACTTATTGTCCTGTTACCTCTAAGAGACCTGTGTCATATACTCTGTTAGCTGGTCAGATTATTGGGGTGGAACTATTTTAAGTACAAGAACACAAGTTTCTGCACTGCCATTATCTGCTTCTGTATGTTGTACTTGTGCCATGTTTGCAGCTTCAAAGCAGATGTGTTATTATGACTGGTCAGGTTGACCAGCTGGAGTCAAAGCTTGGCAATGAAGTGGACAGATGAGCCTTCACGCAGCTGTCCACGTTGAACTTTGCCAATACAATCAACTACTGTGTACATACTGTTCATTCCATGAGGTTTTATAGCAGGATCTCTGTGTTATTTATGTCAATGCCAAGTGTGTATTTTGGTTGTAAAACATAAGCTGAAGCCTCTTTTATGTGAGTTTCTTTCTGTTTCACAAGGCTTATTAATGAATTGCTCCTAGTCTTTTTCTTTTTAATTTCCTTTTTGTCTTCATAAATAATAGTGAGTCTGTCTTGAAAGCTTTAGCAGAATTCTCTGAAGTCATGAAGTAATCCACATTATTAGTGATCTCAGAAGAGTCTGAAATGTGAATATTTCTCAGTGAAAAGACAGCAGATGTAATATTGGAGATGTACAGTTGTGGGTGGTCTGGTTACCTCAGCCTTTGCTGTAGCAACTATGAAATTCTTCAAATCTGCTTTGTTGTTTTATCTCATTGGATTGAAATATTTTTAAATGATTTGTGGAATTCTGACTGACTGAGGTAATTATAGCTTACTATGTGAAATGGCTGTAAATGAACATTGCTGACATATAAGCAGTGAATGGTGGTAATGTGTTGAATATTTAGAATAAATAAAGCCCATAATTAAAATATCCAGTAGACTCCAGGAAGCATAGATTGCCTTTGTTAATGAACAATTAAGACTTAATAGTCAAACACACTAATCAGCCATTCAGCTTTGTGCCTTTGTTCCTGTATAATCAGAGAAAATCATAAAATTATCCCTGGAAATAAGCTAGATTAACTCTCTGGAGGTACAGTGAAGTAATGTATAGCTGTACTTTTAGGATTGAGTTAAAGAGAATAAAGCAGTCAGTGTAGCAGGGATGTAAAGGTCAGCAGTAGATTTATTCTACATGCTAACTATACAAAATGATTCAAATTTGCTAAAAACTTCCTAAAATAAATGTTGGCCTAATTAAATTTTCTTTCAATCGAATTTTTATTTCCTCAAATTTCATTTTAAATTTTAGATATTTTCTAAAATACTTTTTTTGTAGCTCTTCCATTACTTGTCATGGAATGAACTGGTGCACAAACCAAGCATTACTGCTTTCCCAAATTTGGAATGTTGCTTCATATTTATTGATGCCATCAGCCAATTATGGTTTCATCCTTCTTAAAGTATATTTATTTATTGTTTTCTGTTTCAAGCTTTCCAGAGTTAATATACTGTACATTTATTTAGATGTTTAGAAAACTGTTGAATGTTCTTTAGTGCTTTTGGTTGGAAGAATATTTAAATTATAGTTACTGCCACATAGGAAAGTATTGAAATAGAAGAGTATTTTCTCGCGGTGTGTCTAGTTCACTTAGGTGTTTTCTAGGCTCTTCCCTGTCATGTCACAGTACAAGTTGAATACATTTGAATTCTTGTTACTTGTGTTTCATGTGGGATCCTGAAACATAAAGTGAGGAAAGGTGTCCGGAAACAATCCCGTGTTTCTCTGGCCTTACTGCCTCAGCAGCGGTTTGATGCTTTTAGCCCTGCAGCTCTGTACTGTCGCTTGTTTCTGCCTGACGGCCACCAGGGAGAGCTGGAGCTCCTGTGCTCGGCCAGTCGGGTACGACATGGATGCCGCACATAAATGGAGAAGTTTGACCTCATGTCACTGCTGCTTGATACATTCCAGTCCCCTCAGAGATTAAATTTGCTCCCAAAAAGACAGAATAAAAGAGATTTAAAAGAAAAAAAAGACTATCAAAGCACCCAGGATACATCTTTGTGCTGTTTTTAATCTTTATGATGCCACTTCACTGCTGTGCATCATAGCCTGCCAGGACACCCTCAAGGGAATGTATGGGAGTTGTGTTTGTCCCACAAGCTGTGTTGGCTCCCCTTTGTAGACATTTTACTTTGTGTTTATAGATTCTCTTACAGATCTGTATGATTTCAGTATATATTCTTGAACTGCAGTTGTTAAATTGTACATTGTCTAGAGAAAAGCTGTATTCTTTGATGCTGAAATGTGCTTTGCCTTGTTTCAGAGAAAATAAAAGGGTATAAAAAGAAATCACATGGGCTGCTGTGTGACTTTTTTCTTCCATTTTGGTCTTCTTCCCCATTTTGAGTTTGCGAGTTGAGTTTCTTACCAAAAGTTATGTGATATTTGCTCATTTCTGCAGTCTAGTGGATCCTGTAAGTCTAAAGGGATATGCTTTCACCCTCTGGAAAATGGTGTTACTACTGCAGCCTGAGCTGAGAAGTGACATACTTACTGAGAGTCAAACCATTAAAAACCATTTCCTTTATGAAGACGCCGGTGGTTTTTTTTTTCTTCTTAAGACACCACTGAACATTAGTCATTTGAAGACTCTCAGCAAGACACCTCGGAGTTCATTGCCACTCACCTCACTGGAAGCCGTTTAAGCGGCGCTTGTTTAGAGCAAGTGCAAACATGGAAGTGAAGGCAACATGAAACTACATGTTTTGAAGAGCTACAAAAAAGAAGAAGAAAAATTAACACACAGGAAGTAGGAAGCGTGATCTGCGATATCACCAGTTTGTGTGCGTGGAATTTTTTTTGTTGTATGTGTGTGTGTGCTTGTACGTGTGTGTGTGAGTGCGTGGCGGGGTGCATGTGTGGACTGAAGCAGTGACCTGTGTCGCTCTTGGATAATGTCTTTGAAAATACCTCGCAACTGGGACTTCAGCACCTTCAAGTCTGAGACATCTCGAATAGGTAAAGTGATGGTGCTGCATTCACTGACGGCCAGTGATGCCACACTTCCTCACTGCACACCCTAACACTTTTCTGTAGCTGCAGGAATGGTACTTATGGGCTAAAAAACAAAACTACATTTACAGACCATACAACTTTGACTGTTTTTGTCTCCTTTCACTTTTTTTGTTGCCTGTGAATCTATGATTTGGCTTTTAATAACGAATTAGTTCACATTACTGACAAACTGCATGTAGTTTTGTTCGTGTGGGTTTTTGAGCGCACTGGCGGTTGTGTGGTACATGTTGAAATCAACCAGAGTTGTTTTTAGATCACTTTTTAAATAAATCACTGTTGTCTGGTATAAAAACTGCTGTTTTGTCTCCATATTCAGATTATACAGTGTAGGGAATTTCTAAATGATTTCTGCATGTTAAGGAGTTTACCGACCTGTGTGTGCATCTGTGTATGCATGCAAAACTATGTTCTGTCAACACACAGCTGGCTAGACCCACTAATACTATGTTTAGCAGTGTTTGTTCAGGGTGGACTCAGTGCTGTAACATGCCTTGTTTCCTCTCAGGTTTGCATGGCACAACAATTGCAACATTCACACTAAGACGTGTCGTACACACAAGCTGGACAAACTTCCTGTTCATATTCATCAGTCAGGCTTTAGCTTTAATCAGTTTTCATAATCTGTGGTACCTGATGTTCAGCGTTATGGAAGAAAGTAGCTGCATGTAATGCATTTGTTTTATCTTCTTCTTGTCAACTGAATATCGAACACATTGCGACTGAGCTCTTGCGCTACTTTGAAAGAACAACTTCCTCAAAGCTGGCCACCCTTCAAGTTGTTTTTAAGACAATGTTTTGTGGATGATGACAAGTGGCGTTCACAGCAGAATGATGCAGGCATTTGGACAGGAAACTGTTGCGAGAGCTCAGTTTTCGGAGCTTTTGCCGCAACACAGTCAAACTTTCGTCTGTGTTGCTGCTTTGATGCAACTGTGTCTGCGATTACGTCAGTGCAGAGCTGTGTAGGCGCTGCATTGATTTGTGCATTCATTTCAAGAATTTTGAAGGATATACATTTTTTATGGATTCAGTTATAGTTATATGAAAAATATATATAGTTTTAAAGTTCTAGGTTGACATGTCAGGTTGTAAAGTAAAGTTTTCTTTTTAGCAAGAGAAGCTTTTCATGCTCTTCTTAAATTAGTCTTTTTATATATTTTTTACTTTTGAATATTTATGGCATTCAGTGTGGATGGCAAAGTAAGAATTCCATTGTGCACGGAAACCTGTTTCCTACTGTGCATATGACAATAAACACTTTGAATTGAATTGAATTGAATTTCTCCCGGCAGCCCCTCCAAGTTCTTCTTGTTCAGTCTTTTTATTTTATAATTGTACAAATTTAATTAACATTCTTAAAATCCTGATAAAGCCTGTGTAGCCTGACATGTTTGGTGCAATAAAAGAGCCAAAAATGAGACTATTAAGCATCTGGACATTGCAACATTGGCCCCTGATCATATTAATAAGCTTATAAGCAGGAGGCAAGTGATGAAGTGTAAGAATCTTAACAATTGTACCAAAGAAACATTTTGCCAGGTGTAATTTTAGGCTTAAATTCAATGACCAGTAAAGTATTCAACTATTAACTATTAACCATATCTTGATTAATGTAAAATGAATACAACAATAAAAATCAAACTAGAATCACAGTAAAGAGACAGAAGTAAGTTTGTTGTCTACAAAAATAAGAAATATCTCTTTTGTTGTCTCTTTGTAACAGTTGGTGTTTGCTATATAGTGGCAGGCTCAAGTCAGTAGCCTGTGATATGTCTGATTATTAATTAAAAAAGAAGATATGCCAATGTGGTAACTAATCTGTTAGCCTTTGCATGCTAACCAAAACCAATAACGAGTTAGTTGGTTGTTAGCCTCAGTAAAATGGTTGCTGGGGTGTTCCAGGTTGCCTGTAAGAATGGTCATCCTGTCTGAACTCCAGCCAGCAGAGTAAAATACACTGAGTCCAGTAGGAAGTTGATCATCAGCCTCTGCATGCAAACACCAGTATTACCTTGCTAGTACACAGCAGTGGGAGTGTCTAAGCAAGGAGGTTTGCATAATTTGCATTATTTCTTACTAGCTTCCTTACTTAAATTTTTATCAGTTGTGAAAACAATACAAATACCATTCATAAAGAAAGTCAGGGCAAAGACTGGTGCTGTACTGATACACAGGTAGAAACCTGTGATTACTCAAACACAAATGAATGCACCAGATTTTTCTTGCTCTCGAAACTGAGTTTTTAAAATTACCTTTGAAGACTAGAACTGCATCCATTCTGACTTTCTTTGAGGCTCTGTCTATCTGCAGCTCTGCATGAAGAATGTGGAGGAGCACTACAGCAGAAATTCAAATTTCTGCTGGTCTTTAAAATCTAGAAACGTATGCAGAAATATAGGCCATCCACTTAAACTCTGCAGAAACGGCCGCAGCAGTAAGCAGCACGATGGCTTTAGAACCACATAGTGACTGTTTGAAAATAAATTATGCAGGGTGATGCCATTTCTACAGCTGAAAACGCATGTTCATACCTGCAGAGTACAGCAGAGGTGCAGGGATCAGCAGAATCTGTGTTTCATTGGCAGCACTGACTTTTAAAAAGGCACCAGATCTCATCACTTTTCTGACCGTGTTTATCAAATATCTGTAAGATTGAACTTTAAAAAGATATTAATCAAATCTTAGCCTGTATATAAAATATACAGGTTTAAAATGTGACACCACACTGAGGAAATACTTAATCACTTTACAACCTTTAAACTGTGTTTCTGGCTAGTTTGATTGCACACTAATCATTATGCACATTTAACACTGCAGACTTGGTGTTCCAAGGTCTTCATCGCCTTGTTTTTCACCTGCAAATTTAAGTTTGAAGGAAGAGCGATGGCCTTTTCTATCTACCTATAAGCTTTGCTTTGTGAATTGACAGAAATAAGATACATAGCATTATCCAGAACCCCAATTTCTGGTCAGATAAAGTTTTAGTCTAGTTCTTCACCAGCTGAGGACTTCTTCTGCCAGGATCCCGTGGGTTTTAGTTGTTTCACTGCTGCAACACATGATTCAGAATTAATGAATCTCCAACACCTTAGTCAGCCTCTGCACCAGCATTTAGCCCATTCATGTGTGTCTCAAACCTGCAGAATACTGTCCAAAAATGTATGCAGTACATGATGGGTACTGGGAACATCGTTTGGCCATTTCAGATGGGATTCAGTATGTCTCACAGAGGTGGGAGTGTAATGACGAGAAGATGACGTGATATGTATGTATGTCACCGCAGATCCCTAAAGAAACATAAGATTAGTGGGTTGTGAGATACGTTGCAGTTTCCGATAATGGTCCAAATTAAACCTCCAACATCACAAAGAAGTTTCCAAAGAAGAAAATAGAAAGAGGGCTTTGAATGTAGTCGAACATGTTTGGGTTTTTTCAGACTGCATCACAGCCTCTTCAGTGGGGAGAAGCTGGAAAACAGCATCTGCTGAATGGCAGAACCCAAACACGATGATGTTGATCGGACATGTTTGGCAGTGTGGAAGGGTGAAGATCACTCTTGGCTGAATCTGTCCTAACATTCAGATATTGCTCCGGATAACGTTCGTTTTCATCTCTGTGTTTGAGCACATCAAGAAGATCCTGTGTCACTCACTGCTCATCCCAAAGTAGAGCTAGTTTGAAGAAAGTGAGTGTTTTTTTCAGCCCAGGGTGTGGTGTGAAACTCGTCTGTGTGTGGGGGGTCAGGGATCCTCCACATCACTTATCAGGAGAGGGCGGTGCCATTAAATTAAGACCAAAAGGCTCTCAGGCTTATAGGTGGAGACCTTCAAAGTGCAGCAGGCCTCCGGGAATGATGTTACAGCTTCCTGTTTACCAGAGTGCAGCCCTTCTTCTTCTCTTCTATCATCTTACTTAAGAAGACACAGTGAATTTAAGAACAACAGAGAAAGTTGACTCAATGTGTATCCTGTTATCTCGGCCGTCCTACCACCCTGCGTGTCGCCGTCATACTCTGTCTTCTCTACACCACGTACACCTCTGCCTCTTTTCTTTCATCAGTCCTTTAGCCCATCACATGTTGCAGTCATCGAAGTCTTTAGTAACCAGCTTGAGGCAACAGGAAGAGCTTTTTTTAATAATCTGAAAAAGCCTTCAGAGTTTAGTGCCTGACCTTTGCTGTTACTGTATCGTGTATGTTAAGCAATCACAGCTGAATTTAGGCTTCTTCCACAGGAAACTGGTCAGCCAAGACCAGCAGTTTCCTTTCAGCTTGTTGAGACCAGGAACAAAAATAGAAAACAGTGTGCTGGTTTCTCTGAGCTCTGATAGGCTGATGCATATTCATACAGAAAAGAGGAAGTGCATGACTGCAGCTCACTGCAGCTGATATTTTGGTAGTATTTCACAGCTTGGGCCGTGATACTGTGTATTGTGGGGGTACAGCCAGGGAGATTGATCATTTTCACCAGCTTATTTTTTTTTTGTGTTTGGCAGCACGGTCTAAAAGTGTGATTCCTGGAGAGGTAAGCCCCAGCCCAGGCTCACCGCGCTCCTCCAGGTCCATGGAGAGGCCACTGAAGGCTGGCTGGCTGAAGAAACAACAGAGGTCTTTGGTGAAGAACTGGCAGCAGCGTTACTTTGTGCTGAGAGGAAGCACTCTGACCTACCACAAAGATGACAAGGAGACCACTGTCCAGGTGAGATGCTCATACCCTCATAATCTTATTTTCAAATTACTTTTTTTTACCAAGGTCATCTCCATCTCCCCCTTACATTTTCACTTTCTGTTTAAATATCAGCTTTTATGTTGAAGAAAACCAGTATTTTATAGAAAAATAACAAATGCAGTGTAGAGATAGTATTTTTTCATTCTTTTATATGTTCCTGCAGTCTTTAGAAGCACAGCATTTATCAGCCGCACTTCTTGTGTGGCTGACTTTGCACACTTCCTGTAGGCCTACACAAACAACTAATGCTTGAGATCTCTCAAAATCAGCTTTATCAAGCATGCAACCAACAGTCTTTGCTATCTTTACCATCATTACCGTACATCTATCTGTGCAGAGAGAAATAACGTGAGCAAACTTCCAAAAAGATGATGCTGAGCTTAAACAGGTGGTTCTGATAGTAGCTACATTTTTGGAGTAGAAGGAAAACTCCTAAATATGATATCTATTCTATTCTATCAATTTAAAACCAGGCTTATTTGGAAATAAATTTTCTGCCTGTAACTCTCTGGTCTTTGCCCTAATCTGGGAAAAATTTAAAATAAATTGATCACAACTGCAGCTGTGTGCCTTATGCTGCAGTTCAGTGCTGGAGGCAAACAGATATTCCAAGGAAAGTTCATCAGTACATTTTCAGGTAAGAGTAACGAATACAGAAATTACTCAATGCGATTCCAATTTTCTGGCCTTGTTTCATTGATACAGGAGAATATTTCAGTGTGTTCAATGTCAAAATCTCTTTCTGGTAATTCTAGTGGCTTGTCATTGTAGGTAGTCTTTGCTGTTGCACTTGTGAATCAGGCTCCCCACTGAATACACAAGCAAAGGTAACTTGTCCTTGCAGACAAACAAATCAGAGCTCTCTGTGGCCATGAAGAATCAGAATCCGAATCAGAAAACTTTATTTATCCCCAAGGGGCAATTCTGTTCACAGCATCACACATACACAGAATTAAAAAAACAAACAAACAGCAAAACATTAAAACATCATGAGTCAGAGTTTGCCCTTACAACCTATCACAACAATGCCATCTCTGGGCGCTTCACAAATCAGTGTAAGCCAGTCCATAACAAATTATATACTAGCTAAGGAAAACCAACAGATTGAATCTAATCTTGACTTCAGTTCAATCTCCCATCCATGCACAGGCCGAAAGTGGAAAGGAAATAAAAACCCTTTTAAGAGAAAGGAAAACCCCCTGAGATCCCAGCTCAGTGAGGGCTGCCTCGAATGATGGGGTGGAGAGGAAAAGAAAGAGAAACCAGCAGACACTGTAACTTTGGCCAGGAAGACCTGCTGACCAGTACTGTCATAAATATTTATATGGAAAATGAAGAGAGGAGAGATGAAAAGGGAAGAAAGATCTCAGACATTCCTCAATAGTCTAAGCATGTGGCAGCATAACCATAAGATTTATCAAAATGGAAGGTTTTAAGCCAGTTTCTAAATGAAAGGGGGGATGAGTCCTCTAAAATCCACCATCTGACACGGAACCATGAGGTCTTTGATATACGCTGGAGCTTAGTTGTGGAGAGCTTTCTATATTTGGAGAAGAATCTCAGATTCTATCATGGATTTAACGGGGAGCCGATGAAGAGACGCTAAAACTGCATTAATATGATCTCTCCTGCTAGTTGTCATCAGAAGTCTCTCTGTAGTATATTTTGGATCATTTGGAGACTTTTCAGGGCATATTTGGGACAGTTCATTGATAAAGAATTGCAGTAAGCCAATCTTGAAAGTATAAAAGCATGAACTAGTATTTCTGCATCAGTGAGACACAAAGTTACTGATTTTAGCGTTTTAGTAGGTGGAAGAAGGCGGTTCGAGAAACCTTATTTATAAGCAAGCTGAAGGACAAATTCCAAGGCTCAGTTCACACCTAGACAATTTTGTCCTGAATTTGTCAGATCCAAAGACAACAACATCCGTCTTGTCTGAAATTTGAAGGAGAAAATTCAGAGTCATGCAGGTCTTTGTATCTTTAAGACATCTTTGTGATCTAACAAATTGATGAGTTCATCAGGCTTCATAAAGGAGTCAATCTGAGTATCATCCACATAGCAATGAAAGTTTAAACCATGCTGACACACATTATATCTAAGGAAAGCGTGTTCAGTGTGTAAAACATTGGTCTGAGTACCAAACTCAAAGACTTAAAGCTTCTACTTACTGTTGGCATCAAGTCCTTATGATCAGAAGAACAGCAGAAAACTAGTGAGAAAAGGTCAGATTCAATTAGATAGTATTAGATTTGCAGGGATAGATAACCTTATGATTGACTAAAGATGCAGACTAACTATAGTTGTATGCATGGTCTGCATGGCATGGTCTGGTCCAGCTTTTCCTTCTGGACACCATCAATTCCAATGGATATTTTCTAAACAGCAAATAACTAATACTTGTTTTAGCTTTAATGTTCCCTTGCCCCTTGCTAAAGGGAGAATCAAAGTTGTTTTACCAGCACATGCTGGCAGCTACTGGTGGGTGTGATGGCAATGTAAGTTCCAGCTCCAAAAGAAGTCAGTGTAAATATTTGTAGTATTGAAGTACTGAAATTGTTTCTTCTTCAGCCAATCAATGAATCAATCTTTACTCATCAATCACCTTCTTTCAAACAGAGTAAAAATTTAAGAGCAAATAAAAACACAAAACACAAATCATCAAAACTAGTAGAATGATCACAAAAATAAGTTAGGGATGATCATAAATTAAGCTAAAATGTGTATTAAAAAGATCAAAAATAGTGTAGAGTAATGGAGAAATAGTGCA